>BQNB010030741.1:0-54595 GCA_026074375.1 Tanacetum coccineum | reverse complement strand
TAAAAAAAACTGATTTAACTGAATTTAAATTAAAATAAAACTTGATAAACTTGATTATGAGTAAAGTTTAACAATTTAACACCTATTTATCTAAGATTAACAGGTTTAGAGAGTTTAGTATGAATTTGAAATTTTTGACAGTAACAAACAAAACTTCAAAGAGAACTTTCAAATTTTCATTGATATAAAAGAGATTACAATTCAAATGTGAGAAAAGACTGAATACTAGATTACAATGCTAAAAATAAAGTTTAAATTAAAGTAAAAAAAGGAAAAGGGTGTGTTTCATTCGGCTTGTGTTTCTTCAATTTATAGAAGTCTCTCTTGCTTCCTTCTTCTTCTTGTTGTGTTTGTTGTGTGTGTACAACCTCAGCAACAATTCCCAGCCCTAGGATCACACTTGTGTTTGTTTATACTCATTTTCGGCCATGGATTTTTCTTGGGTTGAGGGGGATTGCCAAGGTGGCAGTTTAAAAGGTTAGTGGGAGTGGGTTTAAGGTTAGGACTGGATTTAGGAGGGGTTGGGTAAAAGATTGGGTGGTAACATGTGATGGTGAAGGTTTTGAGGTGGTGGCGGGAAAGGTTGAGAGGGGGGAGCGTTTATTGGTTAACAGGTTTTTGAAAGTTTCAAGTGCCCAAAAAGAACCCCTCGGGTTTCACTAACTTGCCATTCTGTTTTGCCTCTTTTGTTTTTCAGTTATAAACAAGTTTAAGGATAGTCGCAAATAGTCCTTGTGTTTTATTAAAACAAAGATATAAAAGGTTTTAAATAATGGCAGTTTCAGCCCTTGTGTTTTATAAAGAGATAAAAGTTTTGGAAACTTGCAAATTCAGTCCCTTATATTTTTAAAACACTTTTTCTTTTTACAAACATTTTTAAACTTGACAATTTAGGTCCCCAGGGTTTATAAAAAATGGTATTGGGCCAGTAATGGGCTTGGGTTATGTATTGGGCTTGTATTGGGCCCAACTGAGTGTGTTTGGGCCCAATAAGGTTCAGGCTTGTGTTATTGGGCTTTTTAAGGCCCAATAAGGTTCAGGCGGGTTTTGTGTGTACACTGGCTGAGATTGGTTTGTTCAAGGGCTAGGATCGGGTCTTCAAAGTCTTCATAGTCTCTGTCAATTGCACACAAATGGGCTGTTGTCATTGATTGAGGGCCCATTTGGTCTTCACAGTCTTCGTTAATATACTATTGGGCTTTCCCGGCCCATCAGATGGGTTGAGATTGCAACCAATAGTATTCTTCAATTACGGCTCCGATTTTGACTGTTGATTTGTTGAGTTGACTTTGACTTGACTGATCTGATCTTTGGCTTTGCTTTGGCCTTGTCCTTTACAGCTTTTCCATTCCGTGTCTGGTTTTGTCATTTTTTTGCTGTGTTTTCTGTCTTTTGGTGTGATATCATTTTCCTGCACAACACAAGTGTAACACAAACATATCTTTGGCAGTTTCTGTCTGTTTTTAGTCATTTGAGTCCGTTTTCAATGGAAAAAGGTATGTGTAATTAAGCACATATCAGCCATCCTTCTTCTGCTTCACTTGTAATCCCAAGAAGAATGTAAGTTCTCTCATAGAACTCATCTGAAATTTCTCATGCATCAACTTCTCAAATACAAGGCATATCTCCCTCTTTGTTGAACCAAAGATGATATCATTCACATAAACTTAGACCAACAAAATATCACCTTTGTGCCTTTTGATGAATAAGGTCTTGTCAATTTCCCCTTTTTGAAACCCGTAGTCCAACAGATATGTTGACAAGGTTTCATACCAAGCTCTAGGAGCTTGATGTAGTCCATACAGTGCTTTTTCAACCTTGTATACTCTATCAAGAAAGTCTGGATCTTCAAATCCTGGTGGTTGACATACATACACCTCTTATTCAATCTTCCCATAAAGAAAAACACTTTTTACATCCATTTGATACACCACAAAATATTTAAATGAACCATAAGCTAAAATTAGCCTAATTGCTTCAATTCTTGCAACAGGGGCAAATACTTCATGATAGTCAACCCATTCTTCTTGTGTGTACCTTTGAGCAACCAATATTGCTTTATTTCTTATCATAATTCCCCTTTCATCCTTTTATTCCTGAAAACCCATTTAGAGCCTATAGACCTTTTTCCATTTGGTAAATCCACTAAAGTCCAAAGTTTTTGTAACTTGAATTGTATAAGCTCTTCCTGCATAGCCTCTATCCAACTTGAATTCTTCAATGCATGAATTACCTTTTTGGGTTCTTCCTGTGATAAAAAGCAAGCAAACAAGCAGTTTTGAAGGTCTTTATGGTTTGTTCTTTATTGAATAGTACTAACAAACTAATGTTCCTCCAAATTCTTTAACATCTTTCTTGTTTGTGTAGCTGATTGCAAATCTCCAATCACTTGATCAAGAGGATGATCTTTATGAATTCTTGTAGTTGGAAAAGGACTGACTTGGATTGTTGTATCTAAATTGTTCATGTTAGCCACTGCACCATCATCTTCATCATCTCTTGAAAAGTCAAATATGCTATAATCTTCCAAAGCAGGCATATTTGGATCAAATGTAAGTTCAATGCTTGTTTTTCCACCCCATTAACCTTATTTGTGCCAGTAGCATTAACAGTTGAACTAACAGTATTAACATTACCAATAATATTAACATTGTTAGTGCTGTTAACATTTTCTTCCTTCACTTGATCTTTACATTCACTATCTTTTCTTGGATCTTCATCAACCTTCTTTCCATCATCACTTAAAGGTTTGGATCCATCATCATGAGAACTATTTGGATCTTGGCAAAATGTAATTTTTGACAAGTTCTGTCTCCTTTCTAGCTTGACCTACATTATCACTTGCTTTTGTACTTGCAAAACCACTAGACTATGTACCTACAACAATTGGCTCATAATTCATTGTTCTTGTTAGTACATCAATATGAAATAGCCAATCTGGTCCACTACCTACAACATTAGGTGTACTCTCACTAAACCTAATATGAAAGTTTTCTTCCACTGTCCTTGTTCTACTATTAAATACTCTAAAGGCTTTACTATTCAAAGAGTATCTAACAAAGAAACCTTCATCAGACTTACCGTCAAATTTGCCTAAGTGATCTATGGTATTTAGAATGGTAACAAGACACCCAAATGGTCTTATAAAACTTAAAGTTGGTGTTCTACCATGAAAAAGTTCATATGGAGTCTTGTTATGAGGCTTAACTACTAACACTCTATTTTGCACATAACAAGCAGTATTAACTGCTTCTGCCCAAAAAGTAGTTGGCAACTTAGAATCAGCTAGCATAGTCCTAGCAGCCTCAATTAGTGTCCTATTCCTCCTCTTAGCAACTCCATTTTGTTGAGGAGTTCTAGCTACACTATATTGTCTCAAAATACCCTTCATCTCACAAAACTGATTCATTTCTCTGTTTTTGAACTCAGTTCCATTATCACATCTAATCACCTTAACCTTGTGATCTACTAGATTTTCTATCCTAGTTATAAAGGACTTAAGAATGCCACTAGTCTCATCCTTAGTAGCTAGAAAGAAAACCCATGTAAACCTACTGTAATCATCTGTGACAACTAGGCAATACAAAATTTCTTCATAAGCTATTACAAATGCTGGACCCAAACAAGTCTATAGGCAACAAATATAAAGAAGACTGATTGAGTTCTCTGATGTACTTACAAAGCCACTAGTTTGCTTCCCTATTGACAAGGCAACATAGGTTTTGATCTTTATCAAAGAGTGGAAGGTAAAACCTCTTACAAGATTCCTAACCTATTTATTTATGCTTATTAAAAATAAGTAACCTAGCCTTCTATGCAAAGTTTAGAATCCATCAGATGAGACTTTTGCAAAAAGGGCAATTATACCTCCTTTAGGAACTATTTCTTATAAATACAACACTATACATATTGTTTCTTACTAGGACTCTAAGTAAAACTTGACTTTCATCAATTAACAAAAAGTTATAGAGATAAAACAATACATTCAGTGTCATCAAAAAAAGAACACTAATCTTTTTATCACACATTTGTGAGAACACAAAAAAGAATTTAACTTTAACTCTTCACAAAATACACATTTTCAAAATCTAGATTATCAGTTTTAATTGTACCTTTTATAGTGATTTTCCCTCCTTTGGGGTTCCCTCCATAGGCAACATATCCTCTATCTATCTCTTCATAGTCTGTAAGATAGGACATGTTCCCTGTCATGTTCCTTGAGCATCCACTAACAATTACTCCATGATTCCTGAGAATCCATTGTGGATGCCTTGTACATTTGATAAGAAAAATTAGTTTCCTTTGGGGACCCAAGCCACACTGACTTGGATCTGCCTTATTGAGCAACAATAATAATCAAACTTCTTTAGGGTGATAGTGAACTGTTTGGGTTTAGAACAGTCCTAAAACTCTAGTCCTTTGTTACCCAAACCAAACAAGCAGAAGCCTTAATAGCAATAACAATATTCCCATAACAGACATTAACTACTGCGTTTGGCCTAGCAGTATAACGATCTATACCCCTAACAGTAATAACCCTTTGATTAATATTACTGTTTTATAAATGCCGTGTTCTTATTAATGGCCTCTTAACAGTTGAATATGCTTGTTTAGAAAGAAAAAATTGGTCCTAGCACATTCACTATGTTTTATAAGTTTAGCAATATCCAACTGTCCTAGCATATTAACTGAATACTGCTGTTTTGAAATATATTGTCTAGCCATATTAATTTTATATTAAGCCAACTTCATTAGTACTGCACTGTTAACCATATTTTTTTTTAATCACAGGGTGAGATACTTTTAGCAAAGTTTTGATGATTACACCCTTTGAGCATTGATCCAAAGCAAGTTTTACCAACCTTTACATTTGAAACTGTCCAGCTTTTTTGATGGTAATTCAATCAACCTGTAATGATCAAAGCTTCCACACACATCCAGCCCTATTAAACATTCCCAAAATTGCCTCCTAGTTATTTGAGACATCATATTGTACCAATTTCTTTGATGCCTCTTAGAATGGTGGAGATGTATTTGCTATGTTGCTAACTTGTAATAACATAATTTCCTAGTACTTTGTTTTCTTGTTGTTTAGATTTGACAAACTCTTTCTTAACAATACTATGCCTAACTTTTTTTCTTTTCAAATTTTAGATGATACACATCCTACACCCTCCTCATCTTGACCCATTCTTCAATAACTTAGGAATCATTATTTTTCTTCCTAACTGCCTTAGGCTCTTCTTCACTAGACATAGCTTTACTGTTCTCAACTACAGGCTTATTAACAAACTTATCTAAACCAGTAAAAGACAAGTAAGGTTTTGAAGGCATGAAATTTCCTGTGTAGGGAGGTGGAACTGCATTATAGCCTAAACCTTTCTGCAATCGTCCAACTATCTGACACCTCTCTGAGCTTGTTTTAAAATTTTACATGCATTTCAATTATCTACATTAAGTTGAAAGCTATCTTTTTCTTTTTGAGCTACTTCAAACTCTTTTCTAAGCTCACTAATTGTTAATTTAACCTTATATAATTTTAACTTTTAAGCCCTTAATATCTTCTAAATAAATAGACTTATTTGTTTTATAAAATTCAAGTCTTTCTTCCACTGACTTTAAACCTGTCTTATAACCTAGAACCATTAACTCAAATTTCTTTAAATCTTTTAACTTTAATCATTTGAGATTTAAGAGATTCAACAGTTTTCAAACAAGTTTTCAAACAAGTTTTTAAACAAATAGAATCATTGGATACCTCTGAGTTAGAATTTGAAGATGAGAAAGCCATGAGTGCATAATTAGGCCCTTCCTCTGCCTGATCACTCCAGTCATATCCACCAAGACCATCACAAACCACCAAAGATGTGGAGTTAGATATTTCTACAAACACACTCCTTTTTGAGCTTTCCTTATTATTGTTGTCTTGATTACTTAGAGCTCTGCATTCCTTAGCAAAATGTCACTCTCTTGTGGTAGTTGTAGCACTCCACTTTAGACTTATCAAAACCAATAGACTCATTGCCATTAACAGTAAGCTTCCTTCCAGTATTCTTTAAAAACCTTCTTGCCCTCATAGTTAACATGACCATTTTCCATCTTAAATCCATCTCTTCCATGTCATTTAGATAGATTTGTTGCAAGTCCTCATGTGCAAGTTGAGGACTATTTGGTTGACTAGTAAAGAATGCACAAATAACAGCATCACTCAAGTTATCAATATTTATAGAGTTAGCAACATTAACTTGAGTGCTAGCAGTACAAACTCCATGAGCAGTATTATCTGCTTCATTAGTGCTACTATGATTGTTATTATGAAAATGGATTACCAAAGCCATGTTTTGTGTGCTTGAACTTGAGCTAGACATCCCTTTAACTTCTGGTTCATACACTTTGAGGTTGTTGTAAAGATCATCCATACTCATTGTATCCAAATCAGCTTTATTTCTCCATACAACAACATGTATGTTCTACTTAGGTGATAAATTTCTTAATAACTTTTGATTAACATCTTCTTGTGAAAGCTTTTCATCCAAAAGCTCCAACTGTCTCACAAGATTTTGAAGCCTATCAAAAGTTTGATCAAGCATCTCAGAGCTTGAAGCAGTGAAGTTTTCATATTGCTGCTTTAAGAGATTCCTTTGAGTTTTCTTTGTAGCTGCATTTGCGCCAAATCTCTTTTCAATAGCTTCCATCAACTTCTTAGCATCCTTTATAGAGTTAAACTTTAACTGATGTTCATTGAGAATGCCCATCATTAAAGTGCTTCTAGCTTTCACCTCTAATCTTCTCTGAGCCTTTTCTTCAGCAGATGTAATAGGCATCACTGTCATGACACCTTCTACCATTTGTGTTTTTGGAAAGGTTGCACTATTTTCTATGACTTCCTAGAGTGCATAGTCTATCATCTAGATATATTGTTCAATCATCATCCTCCAGATCTCATACTCACCAGGTTTGAGAATGGGAATTTTAGATGTAGCCACCATGTGTGCAGAATCTTGATCCATATCTTTAAGACAAAGATCTTGTGTATAAAAACAAGTTTTTCTTATTAAAAGCTTCTCAACAAGCTCTGATACCACTTGTTGATCCTACTTTAATAGATCGAATTCCTTAAGCTTGTTTAAGGTTTAGTTAATTAGATAAATCAAACACAACTATATTAGAAACTTTGTTTGAATGTATTAAAGATTATGCAGAATCTAATCTTTAATATTAAGAAGAATTATCAATGAAACAGTAAACACAATGAACATATAATTCAACAAAACATAAAAGCTCCAATATTATTAAGCAAATAATACGAATACTCTCAAAGTATTAGGGTTACAAAGACCTTGAAGCTATGATAATTCTATGAATGACTCATATCAAACTCTATGCCCTAGAACCTCCTAAAACCTGATATTTTTAAACATTGAGGCCAATGTTCCATTCTAAGTGTGGGGGGGATTTCTATCGAAATGTGATCATACCTGTGCCTGTTGTGTCCCTTGCAACCCCGTTTTGACCTTAGTTTTTGTTTTATTTTAGCGTAAAAAATGAAAAAAAATGATGAAAATATAAAAATATAGAAATAAGTAGGCCCATTGAATTAGGTAGCTTTTGACTGGGCCGAGTTATGCACTCTAGCTTTCCTCTTAGCTTTCGAGACTAAGTGTTTGCTAAACTTTAAAATTTTGCAAAGAACAAAAAATGATAGAGTTGAATATAAGTTAGATGCTAAGTGTGGAGTAGTTGGATCTCTTTAGAGCTCATAGAGGTTAATTGTGGCTTTTTGCTCTCACCAGCTTAATAAACGTTATATAATTGTTAAATAAATAAAGTTACTTTGGTTTTTGCGATTCTTAGTTTAGATCCCTTCATAGAGATTCCTTCTGGTGAAAGTAAGGTACACATCGAGGTTTTGTCAGTGTTGTGGGGAAATAGGTTACCGATTCCTGACGGCTCGCTACCATTTTCTAGGTAGTTAAAAGACCACAGGACTTGAAATTTGCCTATAATAATAATAATTATGTAATAAACTGAATCCGAAATAAGACCACTAGACCATGGTCGGCTCGCATACCGATGTGGCAGTCGTTTAAATGGTGGAGGTAATAATAAGAATAATAAATCCGAGACAGATAAAAGTTTACTGGACCATGGTCGGCTCGCATACCGATGTAGCAGTTTTCAAAAAGGTCAAGGATCTCTTGGTCGAAATAAGACTCCTGGACTATGGTCGGCTCCCATACCGATGTGGCGGTTGTTTAAAGGACCGAGGGATAATAATGTTGCAATAATAATAATAATAAAGCCAAATTTCGACTCCGGTGTTATCTAAATAAAGCCTCCGTCTCTGGACTCGTAGTTGAGTTGTTTCGGATGAAATAAAAAGGATAACCCCTAAATTATGTGAATTTAGAACCTTAATGCGGACCTTATTCTCACCATATCGTCTCTTTAGGAAATGATTTCAAACTAATTATGGTCTAAACCGGGTTTTCTTTATAAAAATAAGGCCATAACTTATTTGTCACTAATAATAATAATAATAATAAAATCCTTAGAGGTTTAGGAATAAGGGAGCGAAAAGTAGCTATGCGTACACAATTAGCATTTATGAGTAGTGTTAGCATCTAATCTTATTTTTGACTGTGATTTCGTTTTAAGCATAGTTTGGGGATTGTGAAAAGTTAAGGATGACGAACTCCCGTTCTTTAAGCCTTTTTAAATAGAGTTATTTAATTTTTATCTTAGTTTTTATCTATTATTGAATTAGTGGTTAAAACGGGGGCGCTTTAGAGATAAATAATTTTTGAACCTTTTTCATGGACCTTTTCTGTTCTTGTTTGATTGTGAGGGGTCATAAGTTAAAGGGGGGTTAAATTATTTAATTTCGAGCGTGTTTTATTAACATTGCGTGTAGGACCAGCAATTGCTTAGTGTGGGGGAATTTGATGTGTGCTAAAACACACATCATTTGTACCCTGAAAAACACTATTAAATGGGCTAAAAATGCTAAAATATGAATAATGATCTTGCAAATATGTTTGTTTGGTATTTTTATGTCTTGCAGGTAAACAGATTGAAAACAATGCAAAAACGAGTATTTGCGGGTTCGTTTCGAACAAGAGTGTTTAAATATTCAAGATCAAGACAAAGTCGTGAAAAGTCCCCGAGCATGCCATTGGAAAGAACGCGAGAAAAAGAGTCTAACGGTACCCCCGGATCTTATTGGGCCAGCTCGTAACCTATTTTATAGGTCGGGCCAGCCTAAACATGCTAAAGCCAACAACCATTTTTAAAAGCCCAAGATTAAATTGAAATATTATGTATAGGTGATGTAGGGGTGACGTCAGCAGCATGTGTTCCAAAATTAAATCCTAACATGTCACGTGACAGCGCATTATTTTGGAATAAGCGAATAAGAGCAAGCCGCGTGTCAATACATTTTTACTCCTCAATTCATTTGGCAAAAATTATATCTGATGGTTGCTATTCCAAGCGTACGAGGTACGCAGTTTCAAGTTATACGTGGCATCAATCTAATGGTTCTTTTCCCTGCTGCTGCGTTGCAATCCGTGTGCTCACGATCCGAGGCCAATCATTGGCTACTTAATGGTGCAATCATTGGGACGAATTTACAACATTACCCCTTCTCACCCTATAAAATCATCCCGCTCCCCTCAAGTTTGGATAAGTAGGAATTTAGTTTTTTTAGTTTTTCTCTAGTTTTTAGTTAGCTTATTTGTAATGTTTCAGCTTATTTAGTTTTTCTGAGCTTATTGTAAAAGCTAATGTTAGCTTATTGAATAATGTAAGTGCTTATTATTGGTGAATGAAAGTTTGTTTTTAGCTTATTATGTCTCTTTTATTCTCGTTAAGCTTAAATGTTTAATAAGCTACTTTCGTTGAGCTTATTTACTTATTCTTTCAAAACTACTTAAAAACCTGTCAGATCTGATCCTATAAGCTTTAACAAGCTTATTTGGTTTCATCTCATAGTTTTTAAGCAATTTTGTTTGTAATAAGCTAGAATAAGCTAGGATCTAGCTTATTTCGTGTTTAAGCTTATTTAGTTTTATTAAAAGCTCTTCTTATATGATTTAATAAACTTCTAAATAGCTTATTCGAATTCAGTTGAGCTTATATTGTTTAGACGAGTTTTCGATAGCTTATTTGCTTATTTGAGTTGTTATTTGAATCGTTTAAGTGCCTAATCTATGTTCTAGAATCTGATTTCATTGCTTATTAGTTCTTAAATTGATTTGAGTATTGGCTTATTAAGTAATTTTTTTAGATCTCGTTTAGATTATCTAGTCTTAATGTTTTGAGAGCTTATTTCTTATGTTAGTATTAAAAATAGCTTATTCACTCTTATGTTTGTCTCACTAATGATATCTAGTTTAGCCTAAAACGAGTGGTGCTTATTTGAGAACTAGTTTCGATTACTTATTTGATTTTCCAGATCGTTTGTAATCCTTGGTTAGATTAATCGGTTTTAATCTAGCTTATTCTCATTTTCAGTGCTTAAGGTGATTCGTGTAGTAGTTTGTAGCTTATTAAGGATTTTAGTTTAGACCTTAAGTGCTTATTATCTAGAGCTTATTTAGATTAGAACTTGTTTTTCATTTGGCTCATGTGCTTGCGATTTGATTTGCACAAATCATAATTGGGTTTCATTTGATCAGTTTGGGCCACGTTCTTTAATCTGGGCTGCGTATGGTTTGTTAAGATTATCTGTTGGGCCAAGATAACTTGGGTTTCGTTTGGTTTATAGAATTGGGCTTGTGTTTGGATTGCTAGCACTGTGTATGTTGCAAGTTGATATGAGTATTTGTTATATATGTTTACTGTTAACAGTTTTTGGTTTGAATTTGGTACCGGTCATCTCATGAGGCATGGAGCTTACGGGTTTAATAAGCTAGATAGAATTTGACTATTTTCTTTAGCTTATTAAATCGGGTGGTTTTTGTTTATTTGCGGCTCTTCAATTTGGTCCAATTTTCTATCATTTTTCAATTAATTAGTGTAGCTTAGTATAAAATGTTTAGCTTTGCTTTGTTGATTATTGTTAGCTTAAATAATATGCTTAGTGAGTAGATTTTTTATATATGCCTGTTAAGTGTTAAAGTCTTTAGTGAATTAAGTGTGATTAATAAAAAAGGGAAAATATTGATTAGTGATTTTTATTTTACTTAAATTATTGTTTTGGTTATTCGAGCGGGCAAAAGCCGTAAGAATAATTAGACATTAATTTAGTAATCGATATCTTAATAAAAGTTGTTTTCAATGTAAGCCAACGTTGTGAGAAGATAACTTGTTAGAAAGATATTGGTTCATCAATAAAGACTTAATTTTATGTTTAATTCACACTTAAGGATCTAATCCATACACTTAACAAGCATATCTTTTATAATATATTGTTCTTCATTTAATTGCTCGCTATTTGCTATCTAGTTTTTATATAGTTATTTTTATTAAATTTTTAGTTTAAAACCAAAAACAAAAATACTCGATATTCAAGCATTAAACAAAATACTTTCGTGGATTTCAAATTCATCTCTCGCCGTGGATACGAAACTCGGAAGATAGACTATTACTTTTTCTAAAGTAATTTTCATATCTAACGGGAAATACTATATATTATTACGACACGCGTTTGACGTTTATCAGAAGACAAGCTAAATGGAACACAATTTGGAGCTAAAACGAAGACATTTGAAGATTACTGATTTCTGACCAATACGCCGTATCCAACAAAAGAGATACGACGTATCAGCGCCTGAACTTCACAAGAAAACGCGTTTGACCAATTCCCAATACGGCGTATCACTCTACTTCCATACGCTGTATCCATCAAGATAACTATTCAAAGATACGGTAATAAAAGTAAATTGGGAATGATATCATGAACTGAACTCCCCGCCCCCCTCAACTTTCACACCCCCCCTCCCACTCCATCATGAGACATTCACTCTCTTCAATTTAAAACTATTCAAAAACACTACCACCCCCAAAAAATCTTCTCGCAAAAACGCGTTATTATTTAATCAGTTGAAACACCTCTTATTTAATATAATCACTAACAGAAACGGACTTATTAAACGAGGAAGAAAGGCCCCTGCTTACACGGACCCGCATTGATATATCAGTATAGAACATAGAAGAATCGTGTATAATCTTTTATATATAGCGTATATCGTGTGTGATTTCGTCTGATAGATAGAGAGATTTATGATTTACACTTGTATATTCCAATGGCTGAGGGTAATACCCTTCGGTATTACGCCATCTTAAAGAGCTTCGAAAATGTTTGGTTTGTTTAAAATTGATTTCTGTAATTAAATATGTTGATTGTTTTTTATGTTTTTGCACCTCATACTTTGTTTATGTGTTTGAATAGCGACATATATTTAACTGGGTCTAGTGATACCAAAAAAGTAATTTTTGATTCCCAGGATAGCCTCTACATTCATGTTTTTATGTTACTGGACGATTAGGATTACAAAATAACGTTCTATATTGTTACCTTTTCAATTATGAGATTAGTTACTTGGACCGGTAGGTGACACGATTATGGTTCAAACAAGTAGTGTTCTTAATCTTAATTAGTAAAGACTCGAATATGATAAGACTACAAGTATAGTAAAAACACCGTCAAACATTAATTGTGTGGTTTAAGTACCCGATAGGCTTAGGGTTTTTGGCAGGATCACCACTACTTTGTTTCCCTTACAGATAGATTATTAATTATACTAAAGGATGCATTTATGCGGTTATGCCTTTATGCCGGGATTGCTTTTAATTGTTGACAGGATAATCTTGTTAGGGTCTTAGGATGATGTCCGCCTAAGTGCTGTAAGAATGATTAATGTCTGTTCAAGAAGATAAAGTAAACACTCTATTTCACTAAAACAAACAAAACTAGCATTGGAACTGGATTTAATATTTTGTATAATATAAGTTTTCTATTCATTTGCTTGTACCGCTTTCCTATCTTCTGTTTTCTTCTTTTGTGTTTATGCATTCAATCCTATCAACAAATACCTCCCCCCCATATACACTAAACTTCCCACCCCCCATCACCAACCCTCTTAACACTCCAATTTAAACCTACCAACCACAACCACAATTTATACTTCCCCACTCCAACCAACCACCACATCACTCATACACTTCATCGCAAATAATAAAAACAACAGGATATAAACATTAAACTCAGCAAGGAATTTTTGGAGGAATTACAAAAGAATGCATACCACGGATGGATTGATGAAGACGTGATGGACCTCATTGCTAACGTTCTTGAAATGATTGATTTAATCTACATTCCTAGTGTGGATTCCCATCAACTACGAATGAAAGTCTTTCCTCTCTCACTAGCTGATGATGCAAAATAATGATGGATAAACGAGGGAGAAGGAAAAATCACCGTTTGGGAAGAACTTCTTGAGAAATTTTTCTATAAATTTTATCCCGATTCATACGATGGAGAAGAAGAAACGTTGGACGAAGGAGACAACTGGGGAATTGATCCACTCGAATTCATGTCGCGAGTAAATTCATCATTTGATAAATATGAAAATAGATGGAAAAACTAATAAAGTATTGTTCTATGCTTGGATGAATGGGAGTTGGAATAAGAGACGAATAGATGACAACATCTTGAGTAATAACAATACTACTGCTGACTCGTTCTTCAAACCTTATCTGATAACATGTGGAAAGTGCGACACTGAAAAGGAAGATGGACAAAGTCAGACGAAGCGCAAATATAGAAATACATCCATTGATGAGCAACCTAACAAAAGAATGTGTAAAGTAGAGAAGTTTGAAGCTATTCAGTACTCGCTTGGAACCAATGAAGACTATATTGCTATAAGAAGATGTGAATATGATTTTTGGGAGAAAAACAAAGATAATATGTCCAAAATCTACCAAGATATTTTTTAGAAAAAAGACAACGGATGGAAGGTGACGCGTACCAAATAATGGTAAAAAGAAGCTGAAGAAAAGTATAACTTAAAGACTTCGCTGTAAACAAAAGTGCTTCCCGGGAGACAACCTGAAATGTTATTTAATTTTATCGAGTCTGTCTTCCCAGACATCAATACGGCGTATCCGCTCCATACCATACGGCGTATTGATTGTCTGGACGTTATCAGTCTTTACTTTTTATGCACTTTAAAAACATTTTTGTTAGTTCTGGCAACACGGCGTATTCATGCACATGATACGGCGTATTCACTAGACTGACTCGTATTTAATTTGTTTAGTTTAGTTTAAATTAACCGTAGATACCAAGATAGGAATGCACACGTTTTTCCTATATTTTATACAGGACCTCGTGAAAGAAATATTGACAAATATTGGTAGAGAATTTACAAATCTAGAGATCTTGAAGTGTTGGAGTCTTGAAACTTCAAGGCGGCTATTAAACACACGAATTCTTGCTCAATAAACTCAACTTAGAGAATCTACCGAGCAAATATCAGGGGAGTTTCTCATTCTAATTCTTTTTAATTCCCGTATTTAATGTTTTATCTATACAACGAGGACGTTGTATAATTCAAGTGGGGGATGAAATTAGAACGTTTACTTGTCCTAATTTTCACACTAAAATGCTTAAATTATGCTCAAATTAAAAAAAAATTCAAGCATACTTTTGTGAAATTACTTGATACATAACCCGCACACAATAACCCTTGTTAGATATTATGAGGATTCAACCTTATCCGTTTCTAAATGTTTACCCAAATTCTACAAAATATGAGTGTGCCGGTGATGTTGTAGACTTTAGAACTTGGCTTGGTATATCACTCAAGACCGCAGTGATGAGTACCATGGATTTAGATGGAGTAACTTGTTTAAATTAGGAAATTTTAGGATTACACCCAAATCGCCTTTACATGTTGCTTATTAACTAACTATACTGGTTAGTTAACCCCCGTATAAACCCTTTTTTTACTCTCACTTTAAGAGTAAGATACCCCAAGACTCGTAGAGCCAATCCTTTAGGAAATAAACTAATTATTTGTTTCTTTACACCTTAGCCTACCCTGTTAGATTAAGTTTATTTTACAGTTGCTAGTTGCTTAAAGTGTAAAGTTTGTATTTCTCGAGTCTTGTGTCTATTTTGGTACGGTTGGAAGAAATTTGCACATCGCAAATGGGAATGTATATTATAGTCAAAACTCATGTATTTTTACTACCATCGCAATTAATGGTACGTCCGAAGAATGAAGGAATTATCCAGAATTATTATGATCATGAAGATGGTGAAATTACACCGAGTTTTGTAGTATAGTGTTAGCAAAAAAATAGAAATTTTGCAACAAAAAAGAGAGAAGGAAAGTTTGAAGATAATCGTTTCGCAACTACCGAAGGAATTACACGAAGGATCGATTATTCGTTGATACAAATCGACGATGTAGAGTATTGTATAAAGTGGAAGATATCGCCACTTGCCTTGTAAAGTATGTAAAGTATGGGATGTTTGGGAAGTTGACCGTTACGGGAACGGCAACTTAGGTTGTTGTTTTTGATCTATGATCAGGACATTGTAAATACTTGTGTCTTTATCATGGTGACGGTCGGGAAAAAGTGTCTAGCAACTTGTATTTTAGACTTAATCTAATTGTTTCGTAATTTTTATTTAACAACAATTTAATTCCCTTTCCTAATCATTAACCATGGGTTTTACGCGATTGAGGATGTGATCGAGCGTGCATGTCTATTTCATCGTTACGGCCATGTATGCATGTCTCAGCTGCCCTGTTGGTTTATTACTATTGGTGAAAGTTAGAAGATCCATACCCTATATTACTCTACTATTCCTACTCTTTAGCTTATTCAAGGTGGGAGTGTGCAGTCACATGTGTCTAACCCGTCGTTACAGGTGTGTATGTGTGGTCTTTGTCACCCTCCTAGAATATTGGTATCGACACAGATTAGTTAGAGTAATCAACCCTAAGCCTTATCATACAAACCCATATTTACCTTTATAAACTTGTTACTCCTTAGCTTTAGCGGTGGAGATGTGTATCCTTGCCAAGCTTATGATAGAATACTCGTCATGACCGAGCAATTAAGCGAATTAGTTACATGTAACCACATAGATTAGTTGAGTGATTTGAGTATTTTCATCTTCCTATTTCGTGAGGTGTTTGGTTGTGTACTTGTAATAGATCAAATAATAGCTTTAACGGAAAATATCCTTAGGGATA
Organism: Tanacetum coccineum; assembly: GCA_026074375.1. Classification (NCBI taxonomy): domain Eukaryota; kingdom Viridiplantae; phylum Streptophyta; class Magnoliopsida; order Asterales; family Asteraceae; genus Tanacetum; species Tanacetum coccineum. The sequence continues at coordinate 38,378 of BQNB010030741.1, read as the reverse complement.
CATTTTTATAAACTTCTAAAGGCTACTTGAGGACAAGTAAGATTCAAGTGGGGGGATATTTGATGACATCAAATAACGTCTATTTTATAGCATCATTTATCCCATGTATTTAACCCATTTTGTATAATTATTGCAAAGAATTGTTACTTAATCGTTTATATTTGAGAATTACAGTAATTACGGAGTACTTGGTGAATATTAGTTAAAGGCGCGCATTCTGGAGCTTAAACAAAGATATTTTGAAAATTTCTATTCTGACAACCAATACGCCGTATCCATCAAGGAAGATACGGCGTATCTGTGCCTGTACTCACCAAAGACCATAAAGGAAACAAGCTCAATACGCCGTATCTAGAGAAGACCAATACGCCGTATTGAAGATATAGTATGTGAAGATTCTGGAAGATATCAAACGTGGTCCCTACTCCAAGAAACTCCAATACGCCATATCCAACCCATTGGATACTCCGTATCGAACCGACTTCCAGACCCTATAAATAGAAAACTCAAAAACGAGTTTTAAGTGTGCTAAATCATAGTCTCGATACCTAAACCATAAAAGTCGATTTTCAGAGGAGAAAAAGAGCAGAAGAGGTCTTGCAACGTATTCCAATCCATAGAAGACAACGTGTAATTTCTTATACTTTGCTAAAACAATTACTCTTGTATTAATTATGATGTTTGGAGGCTAATACCTTCCGGTATTAGCCATTATTATAAATATCTAAATGTTTGGTTTTGTTTATATCTCGATTGCTTAATTTATCATTGTATGCTTGTTTATGTTTATCAATTTATACTTGTTTACGTGCTTTTGTATGCGACCTATCATTCAACTGGATCTAGTGATATGGACCAAGTAATTTATATGCCGGGATAGCTCTCCATATAGTGATTTATACATCTAGAATCATAGGATCACAAATATTGTCCTTCTAAAATCGTGCTAAGGATACGCTTCTGGCTTAACTAGTTAACGGAAACTGCCTTTGGTTTATTGAACATGTTGACTAGTAGGTGAATCTAGATAATTCAACAAATAATGTTCTGATTCCATTGGATAGTTAGACAAGTGGACTACTAGAGTATAAATTGCCATTAAGCAGTAAGTGGGTAAAGTGTCTATAAGCTAAGGTTTAACAAGATCACTATTTCTTTAATCCCTAAGATAGATTATAATCAGGTAATAAGGATGCTTTATGTGGATGCTTTAACTATGACAGAATTATTGTGTCTAGGTCTTAGGATGAAGTCCCGCCTAAGTCTAAGAATGATATGCCTCTTCGAGATAAGTAATCATTGCACTGAATAAACAAACCAACGTTCTAATCGAATTAATGATGGCTAATACAGTTTTCTATCATAAGGCTCGACCGCTCTTTTATCTTCTGTTAATTTGCTTGCGTGGGTTAAAGTGTCTTGAATTGATTGTAGTCACCAACCAAACCCGTGCCAGTCTCTCAGGCTAAAACCCCCCTTTTACCTGTTAGAATTAGGATTAGAACTAACATAGGATTAGCATAGGTTTGACTTAGATTAGAATTAACATAGATTAGATAACCAAGATATAAATAAATTGAGAGATTTAACCTCGCTTTAAGTGTTCGACACCCTACTTACCACGAATCTACCATCGACTGGGTACACTGCTTGTTAAAGTGTTGTTTTTTGTTAAGTCGGCAAAATATAAATTTAAAACTTGAATCATAAAAATATACACCACATAACGACACATGATGACATCAAATAACGTCTATTTTATAGCATCGTTTATCCCATGATATTAACCTATTTTGTGTAGTTATTGCAAAGAATTGTTACTTAATCGTTTATATTTGAGAATTGCAGTAATTATGGAGTAATTGATGAAACATAGCAAAAGGCAAGCATTTTGGAGCTTAAATGAAGATATTTTGAAGATTACTATTCTGAAGACCAATACGCCGTATCCATCAAGAAGATACGGCGTATCAGTGCCTGCACTCACCAAAGACCACATAAGATTAAAGATCAACACGTCGTATCCAGAGGAATCAATACGTCGTATTTAAGATATGAAATCAATATAATATTCTGGAAGATATCAAACATGGTCCCTACTCTAAGAAATCCCCAATACGCCGTATCCAAGCCATTGGATACGCCGTATTGAACCGACTTCCATACATTATACTATAAAACTCAAAAATGATTTTTATGTGTGCAAATCATATTCTCCGATACCTAAACCTCAAAATCGATTTTCAGAGAAAAAGAGCAAAAGAGGCCGAGCAACGATTCCAAATTTCCATATGGAGACATCGTGATAAAACCCTATACTATAGTAAACTTTCTTATTTGGTAGCATTTTGTTAACTCCGATTAGTTTTGTTACCTTGGCTAAATTATAACGTCTTGTATTAAATAATACGTTAGAAGGCTAGATACCTTCGGGTATTATCCATTATTATGAAGTACTTAATGTTTGGTATTTGTTTTATATCGTGTTTCTTGATTTATCAATGTATGCTTGGTTTATTTTATACATTTATACTTGTTTACTCGGTTTTTGTATGCGACCCATCATCTCAACGGATCTGGCTAAGTGGAACCCCCGGGGGGGGGGGGGGTGGGGGGGGGGGGGGGGGGGGGGGGGGGGGGCCAAGCGATCTAAGTCCTTGAGAAGCTCTCCATATAGTAATTTATACACCTAGAATAATAGTTACACAAATATTGTCCTTCTAAGTCTGTGTCTAAGATACACTTCGGGCTTAACTGTATAATTGATATTGCCATGGTTTATTTGATCGTGTTGCTAGCATGTGACCTATATAATTACAACCAAATAAGCGTTCTGATTCCTTGATAGTTAGACAAGTGACTACTATTGTATAGATTGCCTTATGCGTTAAGTGGTAAAGTCTCTAAGAGATAGGTTTAACAATATCACCATTTTCTTTAGTCCCTAAGATAGAATATAATCAGCAAATAATGTGTTAACCTTTTTACTTCATTTATTACCTTAAAAAAATTACTATTATAACTAGCCGCTCAACGTGCAAGCCCTTGAAGAGCTAGTTTTAAAATATATGATTGTAGTGGTGAATAAAGCTACACGTAACAAAAACAAATACAGGAAACAGCAGCATTTCACGTATTCTCACAAATTTAACAAAGTCGTGGTTGGTGTATTTGTCAAGTCCCCCAAATTTTGCGTGGGTAACAGTTTCTTGAATTTATTGTAGTCACCAACCAAACCGTGCCAGTCTCTCAAGCTGAAACCCCCCTTTTCCTTTAGAATTAGGATTTAGACTGACATAAGTTTAACATAGGATTAAAATAGAATTAACATAGATTAGATAACCAAGATATTAATTAAAATTGATAGATTTAACCTCGCTCTCAGTGATCGACACTCTACTTACCACGAAACTACTACCGATCGGGTACACTGCCCCGTTAAAGTGTTGTTTTTGGTTGAGTCGGCAAAATATAAATTTAAAACTTGAATCGTATAAAAAACAACCCTACACTACAACACATCAAGTTTTTGGCGCCGCTGTCGGGGAGTGAAAATTAATCTTGATTTTTATTTTGATATTTTGGTTTTTAACATTAGATTAGATCTAACCCTTAGGATTAGTGTAATTTAGATTAGTGTATATTTTTGTATATTCTGTATATTTTGTATATTTGTCTTTAATTGTTTGCTTGTATATTTGTGTGTTTAGTTGTTTGCGTATTTAATTGTTTTCTTGAATACACTGTTCTGGTCGACAGTTGAATACGGCGTATCCAATCCCATTGAATTCGGGGTATCCAGATCTCTATCCAATACAGCGTATTCATCCCAACAGATTAATACGGCGTATCCACTTCCATTGGATACGGCGTATCGATCTTCTGATAAAATTCTTTTCCATCCTTGAATTTTAAGCCCAAATTTTTTTATATACCATTCTCCGCTGGTTCTACTGATAATTTTCTAGATATTTTTCAGTAAGAATGACTAAGGTTATCAAAGGAGAGTTCGAGAAAATTAAGGACGTAAAGGTCGAAGATGTTTCGCTCACTTGCGACACATCACTTGAAATTTTCAACATGGAAGTCAGCCGATTAAGCGGGATGGATAATGATTTATTCACATATAAAGTTGAAGTTGCTAACATCCCATGTAACTCTGTAATGGATGATGATTTGGAGGATGAAACTGATGATGATATGGGGTATGATCCGTCTGATGTTGCATTTATTGAATGGTTAAGATCAAAAATTTTCAACTACAAGACGATGGATCAATATACTATGAAAGCATTATGGATTTATTGGATCAGAGGAGATGATGAAGTTGAGCTTACTGATGAGGAATCTTCCGATGATGAAGATGAAATTGCTGAAGTGTTTAGAATCGACACTAATATATTTGACTATGAGACACCTATCTGTTCAGCATTCAACGAATTTAATTATCTTCTCAAGGTAGATCCGGACCTACTTACAAAGGATATTACGGGGTTTAAGACCTATGATGACTACAAAAATGACTGGATCTACGAATGGAATAAGGATGTACCATGGGTTGATGAGAAACCATGGACTGACACTGGAGTTTGGACAGAGCCGAAACCAGTCAAACATACTTGCGAGCCTTTCAACTATAAAACTGGGTGTTCGGAATGGCCAACGTGTAGCTGGAAAGAAGATGGTTACTGTAATGGAGGAAATTTACCTGGAACTTACATTATTGAAAACCAACTCCATTATCAGGATTACGAGTGGTACGAAGCTTTAGATGATTGTGAACTTAAAGAAGAAGCTTTAAGAAACAAAGCTATCATGGATGGAGTTATCAACAATGATGAGTCATGCTGCGAGCTCAAGAGAAAATGGAACATATATACAAACTATGATGATGCTTATGAAATTAATCATGAAGATAATGGGAATAAAGAATTATGTGAAATTCATGAGCCACCGGTATGCAACATAAGGAAATATATGATGATTAAATATTCGTTCAATGATGATGAAGAGTATGTTGCTGTAAAAGAAGACGAATACGATGATCTTATTATGACGAGAAGAGATGCGTGCCAAGCTTACCAAGAAATCTTTCGGATTATGGACGAAGGATGGATGGTGACTAGAGCAACGTGAAGTAAGAGAAGCTAAAGAAAAGTCTAACTTAAAGACTTCGCTGTAAACAAAAGTGCTTCCCGGGAGACAACCCAGAATGTTATTTAATTTTGTTATCGAGTCTGTCTTCCCAGACTTCAATACGGCGTATCCGCCCCATACCATACGGCGTATTGAATGTCTGGACGTTATCAGTCTTTATTTTCATGCACTTTAAAAACATTATTGTCAATTCTGCGAATACGCCGTATTCATCTACTTGATACGCAGTATCCACAGTTTGACCCGTATTTAATTTTTTTAGTTTAGTTTAAATTAACCGTAGATACCAAGATAGGAATGCACCTGTTTTTCCTATGTTTTACACATGACCTCATGAAGGAAATATCGACGAATATTGGTGGAGAATTTACAAATCTGGAAATCTTGAAGTGTTGGTGTCTTGAAACCTCAAGACGTCTGTTCAACACAGAATCTACCGAGCAAATATCAGGGGAGTTTCTCATTTCCGAGCAAAATATCAGGGGGGAGTTTCTCATTCTAATTCTTTTTAAATTCGATATTTAATGTTTTATTTATACAACGAGGCCGTGTAAAATTCAAGATGGGGGGATGGAATTAAATGTTTACTTGCTCTATTTTTCACACTAAAATGCTTAAATTATGCTCAAATTTAAAATTTTCAAGCATACTTTTGTGAAATTACTTGATACATAACCCGCATACAATAACCCTTGATAGATATTGTAAGTATTTAACCTTTTCGTTTCTAAATGTTTACCCAAATTTCACAAAATATGAGTGTGCCGGTGATGTTGTAGACTTTAGAACTTGGCTTGGTATATCTATTCGAGACCACAATAATGAGTATTATGGATTTACTTGGAGTAACTTGTTTAAATTGGTAAATCTTAGGATTACAACCAAATCGCCATACATGTTGTTTATTAACAACTAACACGGTTAGTTAGTTTATCTCTATTTAAACCCTTCCACTCTCATCTTTAGAGTGATGATCCACTAGAACAACCTGTAGAGCCAATCCTTTAGGAATTTACACTAATTATTTTTTCGTTACACCCTTACAGCTTAACCTACCCTGTTAGATTAAGTTTAATTTACAGTTGCTAGTTGCTTAAAGTGTAAAGTTTATATTTCTCGAGTCTTGTGTCATTTTCTATCTTTGGTGCGGTTGGAAATTTGCACCTTGCAAATGGGAATGGATATTAGTAGTCAAAACTCATGTGATTTTACTATCGTCACAATTATTGGTGAATCCGAGATGGAATTAGAATGTTTACTTGTCCTATTTTTCACAATAAAAGGCTTAAATTATGCTCAAATTTAAAAAGTTTTCAAGCATACTTTTGTGAAATTACTTGATACATAACCCGCACACAATAACCCTTGATAGATATTATAAGGATTTAACCTTTCTGTTTCCAAAAGTTTACCCAAATTCCACAAAATATGAGTATGCCGGTGATGTTGTAGACTTTAGAACTTAGCTTGGTATATCTATTCGAGACCACAATAATGAGTATTATGGATTTAATTGGAGTAACTTGTTTAAATTGGTAAATCTTAGGATTACAACCAAATCGCCTATACATGTTGTTTATTAACTAACTACACTGGTTAGTTAACCTCCCGTTAAACCTTTCCACTCTCATCTTTAGAGTGATGATCCACTAGAACAACCCGTAGAGCCAATCCTTAGGAATATACACCAATTATTTGTTTCGTTACACACTTACACCTTAACCTACCCTGTTAGATTAAGTTTAATTTACAATTGCTAGTTGCTTAAAGTGTAAAGTTTGTATTTACTGAGTCTTGTGTCATTTTCTATCTTTGATGCGGTTGGAAATTTGCACATTGCAAATGGGAATGTATACTAGTAGTCAAAGCTCATGTGATTTTACTACATTCACAATTTATGGTGAATCCGAAGAACGAAGAAATTACCAAAGGAATTATTCAGAATTATTAAGATCATGAAGATGGTGAAACTACACCGAGAATTAAAGAATGTTTGGTAAAAAAATGGAAAAATACAAAAAGAGAAAGAAATTTGAAGATAATCGTTTCGCAAAGAGCATTACCAAAGGAATTATACGAAGGATCGATTATTCGTTGATACGTCAACAAAAATCAACGATGTAAAGAATTATACAAAGTGTAAGATATCGCTACTTGCCTTGTAGAGTATGTAAAGTTTTGGAATGATTGGGGAGTTGACCGTTATGGGAACGCCAACTTAGGTTGATTGTTTTTTATCAATGATCAAGACGTTGTAAATAGTTGTGTCTTTGTCATGATAACGGTCGGGAAAATAAGTGTCTAGCAACTTGTACTTTAAGCATTAATCTATTTGTTTCCTGATTTTTATTTAACAACAATTTACTTCCCTCTCACCTAATGATTAACCTCTGGTTTTACGCAAATGAGGATGTGATCGAGCTTGCATGTCTATTCTGTCGTGACGGCCATGTATGCATGTCTCAGCTGCCTCATTGGTTTACGACTTTTGGTGAAAGTTAGAAGGTTCCTACCCTATATCATTCTTCATCCTAACCATTGGTTATTCGAATGGAGATGTGATCAAACACTCATGTCTATCCTGGCATTCCGGATGTGTATGTGTGCTTCAGCTGCCTTGTTGGAGTGGTACTTCTGGTGAAAGATTGTAGAATGATCAAACCGTACGCCTTTCCATACAAAAACCCATATTTACCTTTATAAACTTGTTACTCCTTGGCTTTAGTGGTGGAGATGTGTATCCTTGCCAAGCTTATGATAGAATACTCGTCACGACCAAGCAATTGAGCGAATTAGTTACATGTTACCACATAGATTAGTTGAGTGATTTGAGTGTTTTCATCTTCCTATTTCGTGAGGTGTTTGGTTGTGTACTTGTAATAGATCGAATAAATGCTTTAACGGAAAATATCCTTAGGGATACATTTTTGTAAACTTCTAAAGGCTACTTGAGGACAAGTAGGATTCAAGTGGGGGGATATTTGATGACATCAAATAACGTCTATTTTATAGCATCGTTTATCCCACGATATTAACCCATTTTGTATAGTTATTGCAAAGAATTGTTACTTAATCGTTTATATTTGAGAATTGCAGTAATTATGGAGTAATTGGTGAAACATAGCAAAAGGCGCGCATTTTGGAGCTTAAATGAAGATATTTTGAAGATTACTATTCTGAAGACCAATACGCCGTATCCATCAAGAAGATACGGCGTATCCGTGCCTGCACTCACCAAAGACCACAGAAGATTAAAGATCAATACGCCGTATCCAGAGGACTCAATACGCCGTATTCAAGATATGGAATCAATATAATATTCTGGAAGATATCAAACGTGATCCCTACTCCAAGAAATCCCCAATACGTCGTATCCAACCCATTGGATACGCCGTATTGAACGGACTTCCAGACATTATAGATAGAAAACTTAAAAATGAGTTTTAAGTGTGCTAAATCGTATTCTCGATACCTAAACCACAAAAGTCGATTTTCAGAGGAGAAAAAGAGCAGAAGAGATCAAGCAACGTATTCAATTCCATAGGAGACATCGTGTAATTCCATATACTTTAATTGTGACAGAATTAACGTGCCCAGGTCTTAGGATGATGTAACGCCTAAGTCTTAAGAATATATGCCACTCGAGAGAAGAAATCATTGCACTAAATAAACAAACCAACGTTCTAATCAGATTAATAATGGTTAATACAGTTTTCTTATATAAGGTTCGACCACTCTTTTATCTTTTATTAATTAGCTTGCGTGGGTAACAGTTTCTTGAATTGATTGTAGTCACCAACCAAACCGTGCAAGTCTCTCAGGCTGAAAACCCCCTTTTCCATTAGAATTAGGATTTAGACTGACATAGGTTTAACATAGGATTAGAATAGAATTAACATAGATTAGATAACCAATATATTAATTAAAATTGATAGATTTAACCTCACTCTCAGTGATCGACACTCTACTTACTACAAAACTACTATCGATCGGGTACACTGCCCTTTAAAGTGTTGTTTTTGGTTGAGTCAGCAAAATATAAATTTAAAACTTGAATCATATAAAAAACAACCCTACACTACAACACATCAGCTATGCCAACCTGGTGTCACATGTTTAATTTTACGCTAACGGGAAACGCGAGAGTATGGTTTGACGACCTTCCGGCTGAATCAATAGATAGTTATGATGATCTAAAGAAAGCATTTCTGGAAAATTATCTCCAGCAAAAAAAGTGCATCAAAGATCCTATAGAAATCCATAACATCAAGCAGCGGGAGGGAGAGTCTACGGAAGACTTTGTGAAATGATATAAAATAAAAAGCAGGGATGTCAAAGGAGCACCAGAGTGCATGAGAATCTTCGGATTCGTGCATGGAATCACAAACCCTAAACTCATCAAACGTCTTCATGACAAAATCCCCAAAACAATTGATGAAATGATGAGAGTAACCACATCTTTCCTCAGGGGGGAAATGGCAGCCTTGAATCACGAGCGGAAGAAATCGTTTCCACCATGGAAACAGCAAGAGGGTACCCAAAGGCAAAATTTTAAGAAGGGGGGATTCCGGAACCAACAAAGGTCGGAAAGGAAGCAAGATCGATTCACACTCCTCATAAAAAATCCCAAAGAAATTTTCGCTTTAGAAAAAGGGAAATTCAAAGCTCCGCCACCAATGATGACTCCGATCGAGAAGCGGAATCACACCAAATTTTGTGAGTTCCATGGTGAAGTAGGGCATAAGACGGATGAGTGTATGCACCTAAAGAAACTAATTGAAGAAATGCTCAAAGCAGGAAAGCTTTCGCACCTAATAAAGGAGGTCAAAGAGAACAGTGGAAAGGAACAACACAAAGTGGTGAAGAAAGGAGAAACCTCCGAGAAAGACAAAGCATTAGCCATCTTAATGGTCCAACCTTGGGAAAGAGTAGCTAGGCAAAAGATAACACAAAGTTTTTCTCCTAACACATAAATCCTTTTTCCACCTCTGGATGAAGACGAAGGAACATAAGGTCCAATGATCATCGAAGCAGAAATAGGAGGCCATTGCATACACCGCATGTACGTGAATGGTGGATCAGCCTCAAAAATATTGTATGAGCATTGTTTCAACCGACTCCGTCCAGAAATCAAGAACCAATTGGTGTCAGCTACCACCCCTTTGATTGGATTTAGTGGTGAGATAATATTGCTAATAGTGCAAATACAACTACTAGTGAGGATTGGAGACGAAGAACACTCCGCTTCGGCTTGGATGAATTTTGTGGTTATAAGGTCACAATCTCCGTACAACAGAATTATTGGAAGACCAGGAGTCGGGAAATTGAAAGCAGTTCCGTTAACGGCTCACGGAATGCTGAAGCTCCCGGTAAAAGGAGGAGTAATTACCCTAAAAAGCAGCAGGTTGGTCCCGCTGGAATGTGTGTTGGTCTCCGGACCAGAAGAGACCCTCCCGGCTACCAAACCAATAGTGGAAGAAAGAGTCAAGGTGGCAATAAATCCAGAATATCCGAAACAAACAGTAATGATTGGCTCCACTCTCACCGAGGAAGGCCGCAACAAGTTGTGTGGTCTACTCTAACGTAACTTGGACATTTTTGCCTGGAAGCCTGCGGATATGACCGGCGTTCCAAGACACATTGCGAAACATCGCTTAAACGTGCGGGAGGGATGCTCTCCGGTTAGACAAAAGAAAAGGGGACAAGCAGCCGATAGAAACCAGGCAATACAGGAAGAAGTTGGGAAACTTGTGGAGGCAGGAATCATGAAGGAAGTGCACTACCATGACTAGTTGTCTAACCCAGTGATGGTAAAGAAGCATGATGACAGTTGGAGAATGTGCGTTGATTTCAAAGATTTGAACAAAGCATGCCCAAAAGATGGTTATCCGCTACCAGAAATAGACTGGAAGGTGGAATCCTTATGCGGATTCCCTTTCAAGTGTTTCCTAGACGCATACAAAGGCTATCACCAAATACAAATGGCAAAAGAAGATGAAGAAAAAACAGCGTTCATTACGAGTCAAGGAATATTCTGCTATACAAAGATGCCTTTCGGTCTGAGAAATGTTAGGGCAACGTACCAGCGTCTGGTGGATAAAGCGTTCCACAAACAGATTGGAAGAAATCTCAAAGTATACGTGGACGACCTTGTCATTAAAAGCCGCACGGAAGATGAGATAGTCAGAGACATAGAAGAGACGTTTAAAACTCTAAGGGAAATCAACATGAAATTGAATCCTAAAAAGTGTACCTTTGGGGTAGAAGAAGGGATGTTCTTAGGATACAAAGTCAACACCAAGGGACTAAAAGTATGTCCAGACAAGGTAGACGTTGTCTTGAGTCTTCCATCCCCAAAATGCTTGAAAGATGTACAAAAGTTAACGGAAAGCTCGCAAGCCTGAACAGGTTCTTAGCCAAGTCAGCAGAGAAATCTTTACCGTTCTTTAAAACTTTAAAAAAATGCACGAAGAAAAGTGATTTTCATTGGACCACGGAAGCGAAAGAGGCGTTCAAGCAAATAAAGCATCTAATAGCAAAGCTTCCCATGTTAACCGCACCAATGAAAAAGGAGGAACTTATCATCTATTTAGCGGCAACAAAAGAAACGGTAAGTGCGGTCCTGATGACGGAAAGAGAAGCTAAACAGATGCACATCTACTTTGTCAACAGGGTATTAAGGGGTCCGAAAATAAATTACACATCAATGGAAAAATTAGTGCTGGCCTTGGTACATGCCAGTAAGCGCCTAAAAATATACTTTCAAGCACACCCAATCATAGTAATCACGGACCAACCGATACAGCAGGTGTTATCAAGACCGGAAGTAGTAGGGAGGCTACAGAAATAAAGCATCAAATTAGGAGAATACGCAATACATTACAGACATAGAGTATCAGTTAAAGGGCAGATATTGGCAGACTTTATAGTCGAACGACCAGAGGAGGAATCTTCGGATACTCTGATGGAAGCGGAAAAAGAACTCCCCGAGCCGTGGATTCTATTTACGGACGGATCATCCTGCACAGATGGTTCCGGGGCAGGACTGATACTCACAAACCCAAAAGGAATGGAATTCACTTACGCCCTAAGATTTAGGTTTGACGCTACAAACAACGAAACAGAATACGAAGCTTTGATTGCTGGATTGCGGATAGCAGAGCAGATGGGTGTTAAAAACCTTCAGGAAAATGTTGATTCACGACTGGTGGCCAACCAAGTGAACAGAACGTACATAGCAAAAGAAGTCGACATGATTCGATACTTAGAAAAGGTATGAACACTCGCCAGCAGCTTCAAAGCATTCTCAATCAGACAAGTCCCTAGAAGTGAAAATAAAAAAGTGGACGCACTAAGCAAAATAGCATCCACAAGCTTTGCGCACTTAAGTAAGCAAGTGTTGGTCAAAGAACTAAAAGAAAAACCAATAGCTAAAGTAGAAGTAATGGCAGTGGTAGAAGAAGAAGGGGATACATGGATGACCCTTATTTTTGAATACCTCACAGAGGAAACCCTGCCAGCGGATGTGAAAAAAGCAAGAGCAGTAAGACGCAAGTTACAACGATTTGCCATAATTAATGGGACTCTCTACAAGAAATCTTTACTTAGACCATGGTTACGGTGCGTAGGACCCCTTCAATCAAACTATGTCCTAAGAGAGATACATGAAGGATCTTGTAGCATGCATGTAAGGACACGATCCGTCGTGGCTAAAGCCTTAAGGATTGGTTATTATTGGCCTACCATGCATAAGGATGCAAGGTCACTAATAAGAGCATGCCAAGACTGTCAAGTTCATAAACCTGTTCCAAGGAATCCGCAACAAAAGCTAACTCCAATCACGTCTCCATGGCCGTTCTACAAATGATGGATTGACATAGCCAGACCTTTTCTGGAAGGACCTAGAAAAGTCAAATTCTTAATAGTATCTATTGACTACTTCACAAAGTGGATTGAAGCAAAATCGGTTGCAACCATCACTGGCAATCAAATCAAAAAATTCATGTGGGAGAACATTATCCGTAGGTTGGGACTCCTAGGAGAGATCATATCGGATAATGGAAAACAGTTCCAGGATAATCCATTCAAAGACTGGTGCAGAAAACTGTGCATATGCCAACACTTTGCTTCTGTTAAACATCCACAAACCAATGGCCTGGTAAAAAGAGCAAATCGTAGTCTAGGAGAAGGAATAAAAGCAAGGTTGGACGCAAAGAGCAAGAATTGGATGGAAGAACTCTCTCACGTTCTTTGGGCACATCGCACCATGATAAAATCTAGCAACGGAGACACTCCATTTTCATTAACATACGGAATGGAAGCGGTCATCCTAGCAGAAATAGGCATGCCCACACTAAGAACAACGGAAGTAGACCTAATATAAAATGATGAAGCTTTGGAAATTAACCTCGACCTCTTGGAAGAAAGAAGAGAGCAAGCAGCAATTCGTGAGGCAAAGAGCAAATCAAAAATGGAAAAGTACTATAACTCAAAAGTTTGAAGTATAAGTTTCAAACCGGGAGACCTCGTGTACCGTAACAACGATGCAAGCCATGTAGAAGATACAAGGAATCTAGGCCCTAAATGGGAAGGACCGTACGAAGTAACGGAAGCACTTAGGAAAGGTGCATACAAATTAAGAGATCGTAACGGAAAGCAGCTTCCGCGGACTTGGAATATCAGCAACCTCAAGAAATGTTACATTCACAAAATGTAAGCAGTTTACCCATGCGGATTCCGTAGTGGGGTCATGCATTTTAATCTATCTTATTTATCCATTGTAATGTATTTAATTTTTTTTAATGAAAGTGGAGACTAGCTACCTTCACAAGTTTGTTTCTAAAACATTTGTTTCTTACTTTGCAAAGTTACTTTATATGTGATTAAGATGCGCACGCAACGAGGCATGGCCCAATAAACGTTATTCCGTATAACAAAAGGACGAGTAACCTAATAATTCACTCAAATATACATAAAAGGTATTACAAACCCAGTATAGGAAGAATAACCCACAAATATTTAATTAAGACTATCACATTGAACATATCACCGCCGTATTAAAACGATAGTGGAACCATATTAAACATTACAATTTTAAAAAGTGTACAAGTACATTTTACCGCACCAAAAAGGTCACAAGCGACTGCGGTATCTAACGGATAAAAACAGTTTACATGCAAAAGACCACAAGGTCAGGGCAAAATGCCTTAGAAAAACTGCAAACAAGTCACTGAGGAATATTCAATTCTGCATCATCAACATTAGGGAAGGAAGCAACCTGTTCATCAGCAACTGCCTGGTCATCCGTGCCTATAACCTCATAGTCATCTACAGAGATAGGAGCAATGGTACTAGTAGAGGCAAAAGTTATAGATAGGGCTATGGTGGTGTCAGCAGTAGCGGCCACAGTGACAGCAGTACCTTCCGTACCTGTCAAAGCCACAGCAGAAAAGGGCTCACCCAAGGGAACAAACACTTCGTGAAGAGCTGATATCTGATTTGCAATATTCTCCCTAATCGATGCAGATACTGGAAACACCCAAGGCAAGCGACAGAGCGGTAGCACCAATGACAACTTTATCCGACGAGTGATGGATAGGGACCATCAGCTGGTCAACGTTGGGCTGTAGCTCATTCAACCCTAACTTGTCCGCAAAGGGCTCTTCCAGGCGAAGGATGTTCATCACGACTTCAATACTAGCATCCTTACTGGATTTCAACTCTCCAAGTAAGGGGAAATTCACATTTTGTAGTTGTTGCAAAGTAGTAATATAATCAACTTCCGCAGAAGGATTATGAGCAGCAACATCCGTTAAGACTCTACCTTCCTTGCCATGAGTGATCCCAGCAGATAACCCATCATGCATACCTTTCTCGATAGCCTTACCGATAGCTGCCCCAAGAGCAGAAAGGTATTCAGGCGAATTCAGACATTTAGTAATGGCAAGTTCCATGCCTTGGGTCAGAAGCCATCTGTGGCCGAAAATGGTAGTTAGAAGACGCGGGTAGAAGTTCTCTTCCAAGTGAAGGTCCATTTCCACAAAGTCAGTGTACAACTTATCAAATTTATTGTTAACAATATTCATTTGGTCATCCTGAAACTTCTCAAGTTGCTTCATGCAATTCTCGTACACCGTGACCTTCTACTGAAGTCCGAAAGAAGAAACCTCCAGCTCATGCACCTGTAATTATGCGGAAACATACAGATAAGAAAATAGAATAGAAAAATATGCAAAGAGCCTAAGTATAAAAGCACGTACCCGATCCGCAAGGTTGTCATTTTGAGACTTGACAGAAGTAACCAGGGCATTCAAATTAGTAAGCTCACATTCTTTACTCACAGCTAAAGCTTCAAGATCTGTCACCTTCACATCCAGAGCATTCCACTCCTTTTCAAGGATGGCGTTACGCTCTTTCAAAGCGCTCGTTTCATCCCGAAGGGACTTTTCAACAGCTTCAAAGTTAGAAGCTTCGGCACGGAGGCATATAGCTTTCGCGGCTTTCGCTTCCCTCAACAACAGCTACGCTTTGAGATTCCTAATCTCTTATTCCCTAACCTTCAGTAATTCATTCTGCTCTTCAACCTTAAATTTCAACCTCCTCTTTTCTTTGACATTGTACTCGGCACACATTCTTACCTCAGCACTCAGACACATCTGGCGAGCAGCTCCAACATTAAATTCAGTAAATAGTTGGTCATGTTCCATTCCACGAACAGACACAAAAAACTTGGGAGGAGCAAACTCATCAACCATCTTACGACAGACGCGATCGTCATCAAGGCGGGACCCATTGGTCATGCTTCATTGGGGAACATAAACTTTTTGAAGATCAGTATCAAGGTCGATGACGGTGCGGATACCACCAACAAGAAAGTCACTGCCATTAAGATCTGAAAAGACACCAGTGTGGGGATTGGCTTCACCAGCTAAAGAAGAATCGGCAGAAAATAGAGAGGGCTTAACAGATTTCTCTTTAGCAACCAAAGCAGGATCGACCATTGAGGTAACAGTAGTGACAGTCATCATTATAGGAACAGAGGACCTGGCAAGAGAATCAACTTCAGCCTCCGTAATAGTAGGACCAGAATGGTGAGAGGAGTCTGAAGAAATAATAAACCTTTGTGAAGCACCAATAGTACGGAGGTTGGGTTCAGCCACGGAGTCAATATGATCTCCAGCCTCACGCTCTGGCGTGGAAGACACAGAAGCTGTCATAAAAGGTAAAGTAGGTATGGCCGCAACTCTGACTTCATCATTTAACACAGCCTCGGCAAGCAACCTCTTGATCGCAAACTGGGACTTACCACCTACAAAGGTCCCACTGGGGGCTTCATGATCCTCCCTCAGCTTTTTGGGAGGATGGGAAGCCCCACCTGCATCCACAACCACATACTTCCTCTTACCTTGGCATCTCGGCTGCACAGGAGCCACAACCTCAACAATAGTATTCGCAGCCTCAACAACTGGCTGGATGTTAGCGCCTTCTCTAACACCTGCAGAATCTCCTTGTTCCGCTTGATTACTACTACCACCCTCATCAAAAAGCCTGTCAACACTCGCTTCCAACTCACTTTCAGCACGATCAGGCGTAACCGAAAGCAGAGGAACAATACGTCCAATGGTAGTCGCCAGCAATAGTGACTCATCCTCATTCCGTTCCCGCTCAACAATTTTTAGTTTGGTGGGATCCGGGGTATGCCAAAGCAAAGATATCCATTTCTGCATAAAACAAACACATAGTTAGAAACAACACAACAAACGGTAAACTGCATGACACATATACAACCAAAGGCACCCATCCTTTCCATTCTTATGCAAAAACCAGGGATACGTTTCCTCATCCAAAGGGTAATAGCGGCTCAATCCAATCAAACACATGAATGCTTATGAGAACTTCCGGAACGGAGAGGGGTGAGCAACAAGAGTAACATAATCTTGTGCATTAAAGTCGGCCGCTACTAGAGCAGGATCCATAGTCACATGTTTGGCAGTATGCCATGGAAAAGAAGCAGGGCAAGCAAAGTCATCCACCCAAAATAAGTGATTGTTCCAATTTTTAAGGGAGTCAATGGGTTTCGTATAACATACGGGAGCATTATCAGAATGTTTACTAAAGGACATCCATCCATTCTTTTTAGAATTTACATAAAAACAATGAAATAACCCAACAGTTGGTACGACCTCATAGACACGACATAATATTTCAAAGTGGGAAACCTTGGCGGAACCAATCACAGAAAGTTGAGATATATTGATACGAAAATGGCTAAGCACATCAACAAGGAAGGTAGACAAGGGCAATCTAAAGTTGGCATAATCAAAAAATCTAGTGTACAATCTAATTTTCCCAGCAGGCCTCTCATGCATGGTGTCATGCTGATTAGGAAAAACAGGGTGTACCTCCTCTGGGATGTGAAACTTAGTACAAAAAGCATCAAGTGCTTTTTGGGAAAGAGCACACTTAATATCTGTAATGGCACTCATGATGGAAGAAAGGAGCTTAAAAACTTAACTTGAGCACTTGAAATTATTCAAAGAATGTTAAAGCACAGATAAAACAAGGTTAAAGAGCTTGAAAAATCTTAACAATGGCGAAATAGAGGAAGAAGTAGAAAAGACACAGTGAAAAACAAATCGAGTATTTATTCCCTTGGTGTAGTAAATTCAAAGTATTCCTGGATGTTTACACGTGGCCATGACCTCCGAGTCAACGGCTAGGATTAGAAATAAGAATAGTGATGACAGTTGAGCAAGTGGACCAAACATTCAAATCAACCAGAATGTGAAAGGCCACAAAACAGCCACGTCGCCCACATCCTATTAGATTGTTTATTGAATAGATCTTAGCCTTTAACTTGTAAAGAGTTTGTTCCTTTAGATAATTCTAAAGCAAAAATAATGAAACACTGATTTGAACACTATTGATTATACGGAAACTAATCAATAATGCTAAGAATAACATTATTAAGAATCATAAAAAAACTTTATATTATAGCTTGAATCTGCCTAGGTTACAGATTACAAAACTATGATTGCTAATCTATCTCTATTGATCTATGTAGAACTATATCTACTAACTATGCCTATGGTTCCTTTTATAGACTAAGGAAACCCTAATGGGCTTTACAAAACGCGTACAAAGATCATGCATATCCTTTCCTAAGATATCTTATGCATATCTCATAAATGGTACTAACTATTTTATACTAACGATACTAACTATCCGATTAGTACTAACATTTTGTACTGTCAGTACAAATTACAACTAGCGGTACTAACTAATATAACTAACGGTACTAAGTCAGAAATGCATAATTCCCAACAATCCTCCCCTAAACATAATTGTTTAACTTGTTTAACTTCATGTTTCTTCAGTTTACTCTTCATGAACTCTTGGAGGATGTATCCAAACACTCTGTCAAATCTTGATCTGATCTTTGATAATTTTGACATCTTCAGCTATCTATCTTTATCAGCAACATGTCTTCTCAGCAACACAACAATATCCAACTAAGTTGGCTTTGTAGTTTTTGGCAAACTACCAGCCATTAACGGATTTAATATTCCTTTACTAGTAGCCGTTTACTCTGGGATAGCCAATTCTCCATTGTAAACAACAAGGTGAATTGATAACCTTATAGTTTTGAGTAAGCTATCAACTATCAACAGATTTGATTTGTCTTTACCAAAAGCCGTTTGCTTTTGGACTAGTCAATGCTTCATTGCCATAACATGGTGCACTGATAACCATATAGTTTTTAGCAAACTATCAGCTATCAACAGATTTGATTAGTCTTTACCAAGAACTATTTGATCCTGGACTAGTCAACTCTTTACTGTAAAGCAAGGTGAATTGAGAACCATACAATTTTTGATAAATTGTCAACCATAAACGGATTTGAGAAGTCTTTACCACAAGCCGTTTGCTTATGGACTAGTCAGTTCTTATGTTTGTTAAACATGGTGAACTGATGACCATTTGTTGTGTGGTTTCAAAACCAACACTCAAATATCCTCCTCATCTCTATCAGAGTCTTTAGGTTCTAACTCTGCAACTAGCTTCTTGACAAATCTAATCAACTCTAATGTCATAGTACTTTCTTCTTCAGATTCCAACTTTAATTCGAGCATTTGCAACAGTACTTTCTTTCTCAAAGGATACTTTTTCTCTACAAGCACATGAATGACCAATCCTGTATCAGTCATCAAAGTATGTACACCTAAAGATCTATGAAGCTTCCAACTCACTACATTCTAATCCTGTTGTGTGTTCCAAAACTCATCTTCATCATTTGGATTGAACATTATCATCAAATCTCCCTAAAGTACTCTATCAAATCCTTCAGGTATCTCATCTTGGTATCTGTCCATCACCAGCTGATATACATCATTCAAATAATCTCTATCAAATATGGAAAGCACCCTCATTAGAGTACTAAAGTATCACTTTTGTTCATTGCTTCTAATCACCACATTTAGATTAATCTCCTCTAAGTGTTTAGCTTTATCAAATTGTGGTTTAGTTATAAGATACTCAGTTTTCCATTCTATGATAGGATACTTCTTGTCAAGTATTTCATAATCCACTTCTTTATCCTCATTTTGAGCTATTGATAAACATAATCTCAGCTCATCATTCTCTTTCTCACTATCAGCCTCAGAAGTACCATGTTTGAATCTTCTTTTCCTTAACTTCATCTTTTTCCTTGTACCAAGCTTTCTCTTCCTGGTACCTGCTTTTTCTTTACTTTCTTCCTTAATATTGTCAGCTTTCTTTGTACCAGCAGCTTTCTTATTCAGTTATCTTATTATACTTTCATCCTCAGTAGAACCAATAGCAACAAAGTTTTCATCAGAACTTTTTACCTTTTCGTGCAGAACTTGTATTTCTTCAAAAAATTTGTTCTTCAAATCAGAATGCTTCTTTCCTCCTATATGCTTTAAATACGTTATCATTTGATTTCTTAATTGAGTTCTTGTAGGTGGTCTACTTTTGATTTCAGCAGCTCTTTGTTGTGTAAGAAATTTCCTTTGAGCACCAATAGTATCATGAAGTAATTTGGCTCTTTTTTCAATTGTGAACTTTTCTCTCTCTTCTTCTTGAAGCCTTGCTGCTAGAATGCTATCAGCTTTAATTTTAGCCTGGATGTCATCATAATCTCTTATAAGAGCAGCCTTTGTGGCTTCCTCTTCAGCCAACTTTTTCTTTTCCTCTTCTGTTTCCCATCCTTCTTGAACCTTTCTGGCTATCTCTTCATCATTAGCAAGCTGAGCAAACTTTCTTTCAGCTTAATTAACCCCTTCAGATTCAGCATCTGACTCAGCTTCTTCCTTAAGAACTTTCTTGCCTTTATCTTTAGGATCAATCTTAGGAAGAGGCTTCAATGTTAACAATGATCTTGTTGATGTAGGCCTTGGTCTATCAGGGTCTTCAGCGTCTTTAATCTCAACTCCTTTTTGCTTAGCCTTATTTTGGCTCATGGATACCAGAAACTCAGTAATGGTTTCATCATCTCCAAAAACTATTGGAGTAGCTGTTGGAGTAGCTGTTTCATCTGAATTTCCACTTTTAAGCTCAGCGGTACCTTCATCAATCTTGTCAGTACTAACTTTTGGCTTGTCAGTACCTTCACCAATCTTGTCGGTACTAACTTTTGGCTTGTTAGTACCTTCATCTGGCTTGACAGTACTAACTTGATCTTCAGTACTTACTCCCTTTTCATTGTGAGCATCTTCAGTCTCCATGTAATCCATTGCATCAAAATCATCAAGATCATGAAAAGCTTGATCCTTGTGTGCAGTTGGTTTAGATTTGGTAGTTTTCCTCCCCTGTTTGGATACAGACTCCTTCTACATCCACTTTTCCTGCATAGATTTCTTTCCTGCCAATCTTGTCTTCATGGAAACACTCTTCATCCAAGCTTTGTGGTGTGTGATTACAGGTCTAGCCTTTTTCTTAAGCTTCTTGATTTGTGCCTTCAAATCTTGAATTTATTTAGCTTGAATTGTGACCTGTTTACATAAAGAAACACAAAGATCATATACACTTTGGAGTGTCAGGTCATCCTCATTCCCTGATATGGATCTATCACTGGATGACTGACCTTAATGCTTATTTCTAGCACACATTCAAAAGGTCAGATGTTAACTAAGTAAAACAAACAATATTAAGCAAATCTCAATAAAAAATAAGCACTCAAATAAGCTGAAATAGATTATGCAAGTTTATAAACTACTTTAAGACAATTTATATGAAAACTCAATCAAATCATTTCTAAACCACAAAACAAGCATAAATAGCATTAAACATCATAAGCAAACAATGCAGTACATATAAGCAGACAATAGCACAAATAAGCGTTGAATAGTAAATTAAGCTATAGTGGAAAAATTGAAAAATTACAATACCTTGCTTAAAAGGGCAAACAAGTGCTTAAAGAGCTATTCTACTAGCTCTTTTTAAAAAAAAAAAAAAAAAACCTTGTTAGAAACAAAGCTAGTAAATACCCATAAGCTCTTCTTTTGTAAGCTTATCATCCTTTTTGAGTTTTTTTTTGTGATTTTCTTCGGTACTTTTATAGATTTTTATAGTAAAACATTAATGAAAGTGATAAAAACAGTAATCAAGGCAAAGATTAAGATGCTAAAAGTCCTAGAGAATTTTAGGTAGATCAATAAGCTGCATCATAGCTTTAAAAGTTAAGACATGTTATATTAAATGAATAAACACAGAATCTTAGTATATTTCAAACTTTTTATTAAACTTAAACTTTTACAAAGAATTTGCCAATACAAAAATAACTTTAAAACTTAAATGATATACATTAAAAAGCAGACTAATTAAATTATTAAGAACCACTCTAAAAAAGAAACTCCCTTGCTACAAGGGTTAGACCTCTATTTATAGGCGGGATTGTGAAAGACCTAGACCCTTGGCTTGGTTTCTTGTTTGTGAGGGAAAATCAGCTTCATTCTTGGCCTTATATAATATTTGTGCTTTATCACAACCCTTGATTGTGTCCACGCAATCATTCCCCAATGATTGCTTTGGATCACCAACGTGTCAGGTGCCAAAAAGTCACCATTGCATCATTATTGGCTTCTAAGCACCAACAATAAATCGAGGTGGGTTTAAGTGCTCTGTTTAACCTCGGGGTTAAGTGTTAATTTTGGAGGTTGGTGGGTGTAACAGTAACAATGGAAGTGGGAGCGGGAAAATAGGTTGTTCTGTTTGTTTGGTGCAGGGTGAGAGTTTGGTGGATTGGCAAGAATGGTCCCTCCATTTTATATGAGTATATGCATTAAAGGTCCTTGGTGGTACAACTTTGGTCCTTGGAGTTTATAAATGTTGCACCGTTAGTCCTTAAAGGACTAACGGGGGTGTTATAAAAGGGTAACGGGGTTATAAGGGGTGTGGTTTGGGCTAGGTTGTTGGGCCGAGTATAAAAATAAATGGTTTGGGCTTTTTATTAAGGTTAAGGGTTATAAAGATATAAGTGGGTTTACCCGGGCCCACTAGGTGGGTACGGGTGGGCCTACTTTTGGCAATTTAGGTTTTCGGGTCTGGTTTTCGATGCACTTTCCAATGCCTCATCCCGGGGTTGACTTTGACTTTGACTTTGACTTTTTGTTGGAGTCTTTGATCTTTTGTCTTTGTGACTTCTCACGGTCTTTCCGTTCTCGTGTCGGTTTTGTCGTTTTTGCTTTAGATTTTTGTCCTTTTCTTGGTATCCATTACCTGATAAAAAACAATACAAAACATACAAATACAAACTGAATTTTGGTACGTTTTTAGTCATTTAAGCCCTGGGTTCGGTTTTTTAGTGTGTCAAAGGTAAGTGTAAATTAAACACATACCAAATACCCCATACTAAGATATTGTCGGTTGTCCTCACGCAATGCTATCGGTAAGCACCTTAGGAAAACTAAGAATTCTCGCTCCCCTCGGACTAATTACTCGAAAAGTTAGCTTAAGTGTTTCATCGAGGGAAATTAAAGAATCAATAGCTTCGAAAAGTCCCATTTTTAAATGTATACACTTATTCCTTAATATTTTTGTATTTTTCATATACTTTATATATACTTATATATATAATATATATATATATATATTATATATTAATATATATGAGTAGAGACTCAGTTCTACATATTAATAGTGAGAGTAAGTTTAAAATAAGAAGTGGCGAAGAAGTGATTAAAACCAATATTTGAGAGTTGCATCGACTTGCATCAGATTGCATTTTTATTCGTTTAGATGCACCATTTTGAGTTTCGAACGTTAATTCAATGCGTAGATGGTGCAAATTGATTTTCATAATTTTGGCACATGCAGAGGAACAAAAAACAAGAGAAAAAATGAAATGCATCTAATATACGTATATGCATCTAATTAAAAGCTAAAAAACACATTATGATGCGTTATAATGCATATAAGATTATAGATATGCATCTAATTTAAGTCGGTGCTCTCGGATATGCGGTTTTATAATCTACATTCTTATCTTTCTTATTTTAAGAAAACTTAAATATTTGATCATAACGCTTTCTCTTCTCTCTCTCTCTCTATACTATTATATATATATATATTATTATTTATATATATATTATATATATACTATATATATTTTATATATTTATATACATATATATATATATATTATTAGCAACTAACTAATTTGACATTTCGTTTGTTTTCATAAACCTTTTTAGGGATCATAGAATAAGATGCATGTCGATCCGAAAATGCCCCCCAAAAAGGATAAATCATCATTCATGACTTTTACTTATCAGACCAAGCTTAGAACGAAAATACAGTTGAAAAATCAGGTAAGATGCTATCATTACTCATATTTTCATGTGAACTTTTCACTCTCCGACAATTATTATATATTAGGTGAATGTGGCCATTTTTACATTTTCAACCATGATCAACGTTTTGCAAAATTTCTATGCTTCACGTTTCACCGAGACTATGAGTTTAGGGAGATCATTTTCCAATGTAGCGACTTTCTTCTTAGGAACATCCCAACTTGCGGCTAAGTGGACCACGGGCTTTTGACACCCCACAGAGACTAGTATCGGGGAACTCGCGGCCTTAGGTTTGCGTATATACATTGCTTATTTAAAAACTTAAATGAACGAGTCAAAGTTCAAAAAGCCTATTTAAATTTAACAAAATGAAGAATCTATTTATTATGCAAACTTAATATTTAATCATAACATTTATGCATGTAACCCTCGACCTTTTCGAGAGGCTGCAACATCGGTTGTGAGCCGGCAAGCAAGATGTTGTAGCAAACTTTTATCATCTCGGTTTTTATTCTTACTTGGGTTTTCTTTTGAAGGCTGTATATCGGTTGTGAGCCGGCAATATGCAGCAAACTTTTATCAGCCACTGTTTATATTTATTAATTTTTTCATTTTTCATCATGTTCATAATTTTTTTATTATTATTATTTTTTTATATTTTTTAGAAGACTTCTTTTGAAAATTAAGTTATAAAGTTTGGAACTAAGATAATTTTTTTTTTTTGCTATTAAACCACATAAAAATTGTTGATTTAAGTTTAAGCTCAAAAATTAGCTCGTATATTAATCCGTGTTAAGAGCTTTGGTGAGGAAAAAGAAAAAGCCACAAATTAACATTACATGAGCTTTTTAGATTTCCTAATTAATCCTTGCTTTAGCATACCAACTCATACTTAACACTATCATTTTTCGTTCTTGCGTATTTTCGCGATACGCTCAGCGTATAACGTTAAGGAAAAGCTAAGGCTCAACACGCCGTTCGAGATCAAAATTTTATTCTCATTCTACCCAGCAGGAATGTCATAATTGTGACAATACACTTATTTTATTTTTGAAAAAATTTTATAAATTTTTTCATTTTTGAAATTTTGGTCAGGTAAAAACAGGTTACGTGGGAAAACACGACTGCTAGGCACATCAATCGATAGATCCCCCCCATACTAGAATTAAAACATTGTCCTCAATGTTTTAAGAAGGGTCTCTACGTAAATCTTAAGCCATTTATTAAGTATGCTTAAAGATAGACGTTAGTCGATAAGATTAGGATATTAGATTTCCCAAATGAAGCTGAGGATTTGAAGCTCGATAGTGAATCGTAAGAGAAAAACCGGCGTAGCACCCGAGAGGGCTTCAAAAATGCCAGGACATCCTGGACAATAAACCACAAAAACACAAGCAAACGAGAAAGGAAAGAGGCACACCTCTCACAACAAAAAAACACTTATTCATTACTACATAATATAACTACGGATAAGCATGGGGTGCCTCCTACGAAGTGCTTGTTTAGGGTCACTAAGCTTGACCCAATTCCCGAATTCATTACTTTGGGGAAGGTTTGGAGATCCGGGACAACCATTTGTGGTATGTCCTCCAAAGTAGTGCTTAATTCGATGACCGTTCACCTTGAAATTTGGCCCGAGTTTTGGGATAACTCAACGGTGCCATATGGAAAGACTTGGGTAATGGTGAATGGTCTGGACCAACGGGATTTTAACTTTCCCGAGAACATCTTCAATCGAGAGTTAAAGAGGAGGACTTGATCACCGACGTTGAAAACGCGGTTTTTGATTTTGGAGTCATGGTTTCACGTGGTTTTATTCTTTATAGATCAAAGAGTTCTCATAGGCATGATCACGAAGTTCATTTAGTTCATTGAGTTGAACTTTACGGTGATCACCCGCGGTCTCAAGGTCAAAGTTTGCATGCTTCAAGGCCCAATAGGCTTTGTGCTCGAGCTTAATCGGTAGATGACATGCCTTTCCGTACACGAGCTTGTATGGGGGTACACGATGGTGTGTTTTGGTAAGCCTGTACGGAAGGCCAAAGTGTTTCATCTATTTATCCGGACCAAAAGGCACGGTTTTGCCAATGGTCTTTTCAAGAATTCGTTCAAGCACGATTGGATACTCAACTTGGCCAACTTATTTGTGGGTGATACGCGGTGGAGAGACGGTGTGTAACTCCGTATTTAAGCATGACCTTTGCAAACTGGTCATTGCAAAAATGTGTTCCGCGATCACTTATGATAGCACGAGGTGTGGCACCGTAATCAGGCAAAGCGAGATATAAGAAATTTGAATCAACTTCGGGCGTCGTTGTGGGGAGCGCTTCGTCTTCAACCATTTTGATAAATAGTCGACGCCTACGAGTAATAGTTGTTCCCTCGTGAAGACGGGAACGGGCCCATGAAATTGATGCCCCACACGTCAAAGATTTCGCAAACTTGGATGGAATTTTGAGGCATTTCATCACATTGCGAAATTTTTCCTTGACACTGACAAGTGTCACATCGAGTGACCAAGTCATGGGCATCTTGGTAAATCGTGGGCCAATAAAATCCTGAGTCAAAAACCTTTTTGGTGGTGTAGTTGACACCGTAATGTCCCCCGGTGGGTCCACTGTGGCAAGCTTTGATGATGTCAACAACTTCTTGGCCTGCAACACACTGCCGGATCATTTGATCCGCACATATTTTGTCCCAAAAGTAGTGTTTAACATCTTTTGAACAAACTTTGTTATTTGGTTTGGGAGACATCCCTTTAAAAAATGAAATTCCCTGTGTAGGTTATTTTATAATCGGCAAACACAGGGGTACTTGTGTCAACACAATAAGTACACCATATTAGGTCTCGAGAGGAAACTTTTCATTTATCCTCCTTTTGGTCTGAGCACATTTTCATAAGGATTTTCTAATCGGGAAAGATGATCGGCCGCGAGATTCTCGGCTCCTTTTGTGTCAATTACTTTGAATGTGAACTCTTAAAGGAGGAGAACCCACCGGAGCAATCTCGCCTTGGAATCTTTTTTAGCAAAGAGATATTTTAGGGCGGAGTGATCCGTATACACTATGCTTTTGTTCAAAACGATTAGGTAGTATAAGATTGGATTTTGCGAAGGGCGATACACACGGCTAACATTTCTTTCTCCGTCGTAGTGTAATGTGATTCCGCCTAGTTTCATTATTTACTTAGCCACTTAGTGTATAGGCCTAAAGTGTTTTTCATGACGTTGCCCCAAGACTGCACCTATGGCAAAGTCGCTTGCATCGCACATAAGCTCAAAGGGTAAGTCCCAGTCGGGGGCAATCAAGATTGGAGCTTCGGTAAGTTTTTTCTTTAACGTTTCAAAAGCTTGAATACATTCATTGGAGAAGATGAACGGAGTATTTTTCTCAAGAAGATGAGTCATCGGTCGGGAAATTTTAGAAAAATCCTTAATGAACCGTCGGTAGAAAAGAAACGGAATGACCAGAGGAAAACTCCGACACCTTGAACGGATGGTGGGTGAGGTAACTTTGCAATCACATCACTTTGGCTTTATCAACCTAATCCTATTTGGGAAATCTTTATGGGCCCAAGGACAATGCCTTCCTTAACCATGAAATGACTCTTTTCCCAATTTAGACAAAGATTGGTGTCTTCACACCTTTGAAGCATCTTGTCTACACGAGAGAGGCAATTTTCGAATGAATTCCCAAAGACCGAAAAGTCGTCCATGAAGACTTCCATCGTTTTTTCAATCATATCATGAAAGATAGCCATCATACACCTTTGGAACGTGCCCGGTGCATTGCATAAGCCAAAAGGCATGCGACGGTAGGCGAACGTTCCGTAAGGACACGTGAATGTTGTCTTTTCTTGATCATGAGGGTCGATGGGAATTTGAAAGTAACCCGAGAAAACAATAGTACTCGTTTCCCGCTAATCTCTCAAGCATTTGATCCATAAACGGTAGTGGAAAGTGGTCTTTACGGGTGGCTTCATTTAACTTTCGGTAGTCAATGCATACACGCCATCCCGTGTAACTAAGTCGTGAGTAGGAATTAACTCGTGTTAACTCATTTTCAACAACGGTAATTAAAGCCACCTTTTTTTGGGTACGAATGTCGAGCTTACCTAAGGACTATCCAGGATTGGGTAAATTAATCCGGCGTCAAGAAGTTTTTTAACCTCCTTTTTGTTGACATCGTGGATCTTTGGATTCACCCATCTTTGGTGTTGAACCGCCGGTTTGTAGTCCTCTTCCATAAGAATCTTGTGAGTATAAAATTCCGGGTTAATACCCTTGATGTCGGAGAGTTTCCAAGCGATGGCTCGCTTGTGTGACTTCAAAACCTTTATGAGAGCGGCTTTTTCCTCGACACTCAAGTATTTAGCAATTATGACGGGCAACTTGTTGTCACCTTCCAAAAATGCGTATTCGAGATGAGGAGGTAAGTCCTTGAGTTCGACTTCGGGAGGTTCATCAATTGAAGATTTATCAGTTAGCTTCACAAATTTAATTTCTTTGTCGAATATCAAGAAAATAGTCTCCTTGTGTGGGAGGGGGTAATGGGATGATCATCATTGAGAAAATGGCTTCAAGAGAGAATATCCCCTCGCGGTCATAGTAGAGTCATCAACTTATGGTGAAGTTGGTTCATCTTCGAGAGCGAGAAAGCATAGATTCCTCGAGAAGAAAATCTCTTATCCCGAAGGGAGTGATAGTCGGAGAAGACGGTAGAACGATAGGGTCATAATATGGAGTGAGGTATTGCCACTCGCGCTCATATCGGGAGAACATGAGACTTTTTGAGAATACTCTCATAAGCCATTTTTCAATGACGTCGATTCGGTTCGCTGTTATATATGTGATTAGAAGATATCTCGAAGTTTGGTCATGATTGAATGTTACGGCTTCTTTGACAACACGAAGAGTTAATTATCTTCGTAACATCAATCAAAGCACGTCGGTATTTAACGAAGGATCTCCGAGAATTAGGGGGAAGTCGGGAGATCGGTAAATCAAAAGTCTAGATTTACAAAGTCGGCTGGTATCGATAACGGTCCGCAGTTCAAGAGTCATACAAGTAGGAGTGAGTCTCCGAAAGAGATAGCTTTTTCCACACGGGATTATATGGCATGAGATTTATGTTTGCGCCAGATCTGCCAAGGATAGCACTCATCCTTCGGAAATCACACGGTATGAGAAAATTTGCATGGGGTCTCTAGTTTTTCGAGAGGTAACTTGTTGAGGTTAATCAGCCGAAGCCAAATGCCCATTCAATGGAGTTCTAGCCATTTCACTTAATTTTTCTTTATTTCCAATCAAACTCTTAAGAGTCGAGGCAAATTTTGGCATAAGAATCAAAGCATTCGTGAGGCTAATTTCGAAACTCAAATCTTTAATGATTTCATATAATTTCTTAATTTGGTCGTTAGCTTTTTCACGGTGCCTTTCATCATTACGTCTCGAAGGATATGGAATTGATGATTTCTGGTTAGGCATCAGAGCACTAACAGGAGCAGAATTTGGTACATGAGGTTGAACTTGGACAACCAGAGGTTGGACGTCTTTGGTAATTTCGTTATTAGTATGAGGCACCGTGTCCTTTGTCACCTCGGTTTCACATTCCACTACTTTAGGAAGAGAATAAGAAGTAGTAGGAATCGTGGGTCCTTGATAAGCAACACCGCTCCGGGTGGTAATACCCTTCAAATCTACCTTCGGAGTTAGGAATGGTATTAGGGAGTGTTCCCTGAAACCTGAAGTAGAGGCGGTATTGGAATTCATGTATTGGATAGCTTGTCGTTAAAATTGTCATTTGATTTGCAAGTTTCGGTTTTGGTCTTGCATGTTTCTCATAACCGCATCATTAGCCTTGATGTAGCTTTCAAAATCGGTCTTTGTCACACCTTGTGTTTGCGGAGCCAGAGCTTGGTAAGGTTGAGCTTGGTGAACCAGGGGTTGATTAATCGGTGGTCGATAAATTTGGCTTTGGTTGTAATTATTCTCCCAGTTTTGGTTGTAACGGTTTTTGTAATTTCTTGGTTTTGTTTGAAGGGGAGGAAAGCGAAGGTCAAATTTGATATTAGCAATCGGGGGCTCGGTAACGGTATTTCCTTGATTGATATTAGCTGCGGGCGGTTGGGGAACTTATTCTTGATATTGTCACGATACAACGTTGCCATCGGTGGCGGGACAATTTCGGTAAGAATGAGCACCACCGTAAGTAACACAACTTTCCTCGACCGCTTTTACGGGAGCGGGAGCCTGGGTTTGGTGTTTTCTTATCGAGAAGTAAAGCTTTCACCATATCTTTAAGTTCGGCAACATCGGGAGAAATACCGGGGGTGGAAGAGCTTGCATTCACTTTGGCAACAACCGGTTTGTTACGTGAATTACGAACTTTGGATTTGCTCTCGATGATTCTTAGGTAATCACGGGGCATTTTATCTAAAAAGTTACCACCCGCAACGGAATTCAAAGAATCTTAATCATTAGAGTTCAAAGCATTATAGAAAGTATCGAGTTGATGTAATTCCGAAAATCCATGATGTGGGCATGCCCGAAGAAGATCATTGAATCGGTCCCATGCCTCATAAAAAGTTTCATCAAATCGTTGTTGAAATCTCGTGATTTCAGTTCGAATATTTGTTGTTTTAGAAGGAGGGAAGAATTTGTTGATGAATTTCGAAACAAGATCATCCCATGTGAGAATCGATCGAGGGGGTTCTTTTTCAAGCCAAATCCGGGCGGCACCCTTGAGGGAAAATGGGAAAAGCATAAGCTTTACCAACGTACTCGAGACGTTCAGGAATTTTATCATAAAAGTGATCTTGTTGAAATAACGGATGTGAGCATGAGGGTCTTCTTTGTCATGTCTAAAAAATTGTTTGTTTTGAACGAGGGTAAGCAAACCGTGCTTAAGCTCAAGGTGTCCGCGGTAATTCGTGGCATAATGATGGCATCCTCATTAAACCCACAGGTGGGTGCTTCGAGCCATTGAGCCATAGTACGATTATCGTCCCATCGTAACTACGGGAGGAGCTTGTTGATTTTCAATGTTCAACAAAAGTTCGCATGCTTGTTGTTTGTTTGACGGTGTTTAGGCTTTAGACTTACGAGATTGAGAATACGATCTTTTTTGTGCGCATGCATCTAACTTGTAAAATGAAAATTTTACTAATTCTTTTTCTTTTTTTTCTTTTTTGGTTTTCAACCAATGTTTTCACAATAAATCTTAATAAAGGGACATTGAGATAAGACACTTAAACTTTAATAATCAACTCGCTTCAGGTAACTCTCTAAAAGAAAAACGCACAAAGGACGTTTGTTAACTTTAAAAGGTGAGTCGTACTAGCATCAGTGACACAAAGGTGAAGTTTTTTTTGGTTCGGGAACTTATTAATGGATAATACTTTAGTTGAAAGTATTATATGTTGGTGTTCTTTTACCAACTTGGTAAAAAAAATTTAATTTCTTTTTATGGATAATGTTTTTATTTTTTTTGGTTTTTTTTGTTTTTTTTGTTTTTTTTGTTTTTATATTATAATTGTACTAATAAAAGAGAATGAAAAATAATTTTCTATTTTTCTATTTTTTTATATGAAAATAAACAAAATAACTTCACACGGAAGGATCTTTCACACAAATTGTCAAACGGCTTCAACATTCAAGTAACTATTCCTCCCCTGGCAACGGCGCCAAAAAAATGGATCGTTTTGACTTTTATACCCTTAAAAATATTAATTAAATATAAATTTAAATAACTTATAATATATAACACAATGATAAGAATCAAAATCTCACAATTATAGTAATCCGGGAGTATGATTCCCGAGTCGTTATCCCTAACGAGGAATGCAATTGAAAACCGAGAGTCGTTTTGAGAATCGATGCTTGAATGGAACAAGATTGATATTGGTTATCTAAAAACTATGGGAAAACTAAGGCAAAACTTAAAAAACGCTTACGCAAGATTAATTTTACTAAAAACGCAAAACGTCGACCTAAAAACCCTATATTTCAAATTAAGTCCTAAAATGATATTTTTGGTTTTTTATAAGTCTTAATTGGACTAAAAAGCTAGAACAAGAAACTAGACAAAACGAGGCGGTTAGGCTTGAAAACATTAAAATGTTAACGGGATTCAATTCCCGTTCTTTAAAAATTCCAAATTTTGAAATTTTGGACCCTACGAAAGCTAAAATATAATTTACCTAGGTTCTAAATGTTTATAGAAAATTTTCAAAAAAGAATTATATTTTTTGATAGATTTTTATTTTGTTATTGATTAGCAAACGATTTTAATAAATTAATGTTTAAAATTCTAACTATTTATAAAAAATTCTGAAAAATTAGCAATAGTTGCTCAACAATGAGGGATATAGATAAAATAAGAGTGGGGGGAAACAATTATCGAATAAACCTGTGAAATAAGCCAAAGATGGCTTATAAGTACAAAGCCTAAAACGTATAAATTAACAAGATAAATGTGCAACCTAAACTGAAAAAGACCCAAGGGCGAGTTGGAGAGGGAGTGTGTGTAAAACGTTTGGTGATAAGGTAGGGTGAGGTCCTCGGTGTTCGAGCCCTTTGCATCACTAGGACATCCCATAATCCCAAACATTTTTGTGTTTTGCCATTTTTTAAACTTTTTAGAAAGCACATTTATATGCAATTTTTACAAAAGCACTTTTTTAATAAGCCACGAATAAGCACTAAAATAAGCTAAGAAAGACAGAATAAGCCTAAACTATACTAAGCTATGAAAATGCTAACTGTTGGGCTTTTTAAGCTCAAATAAGAAATCCAAAATGAAAAATAAGCTAAAGTAGATACCTAACTACCCTTAATAAGCATATTTAAACAAAATTAAGCAACTAAATTAAGCTAAAATGACAGATTACTTAAAAAGGCTTAAAACTTAAGATTTTACACTAAAATGCAAATAAGCTCTAAGCTAAGAGAAATAAGCTAAATTTGGCTTAAACTACCTGATAAGCTATACTAAACCTAAA
This sequence comes from Tanacetum coccineum, assembly GCA_026074375.1. NCBI lineage: Eukaryota > Viridiplantae > Streptophyta > Magnoliopsida > Asterales > Asteraceae > Tanacetum > Tanacetum coccineum. The sequence goes on along the minus strand of BQNB010030741.1, from coordinate 5,408 downwards.
TAAGCAGGGGCAATAAGCAAATAAGCGTAAATAAGCAAATGAACCTTTTGGCCAAAACTGATAAGCAAAAAGGCCAAGAGGGACTTTTCTAGCTTAAAAATAAGCTAAACAAAAGGTATCCTTATGGCTTTGTGGCTATATACCACTAAGAAGAAATGGCCACAATCCACCCACCAACCCACCACAACTAATCCCGAATTTTACACACACATCCCCCCACCCAACACAAATATCAAAAAAACTACAATGAGCAACAAAGAAAAAGCATTTTGAAATTAAAATAAGCACTTAAAAAGCTTCATGAAAAGGCTATCTCACACTGATTCAACACTTAGACAAATTTTTGATAACTTTTGTAATCTTTACAAAACAACACTTTTGAGCTTAAAAATAAGCAAACAAACAGATCCTTATGGACTTTTAACCTACAAATAGATTAACTTTTTACCTCAAAGAACAATAATCAACACTCAAAAAGCATTTTGAAATTCAGAATAAGCAACAATAAGCAAATGAAAAAGCGATTTCTCAAATTTTTTCAATACTTAGCAAATACTTGACAGTTTTAGTAAAACACAAATAACAAATGCAGGCTATAGAGCTTTGTTTATAACCTGTTTTAACACATGCATAAACACAAAAACAACACAAAAACAACAATAAGAAAAAGCATAATCAAATAAGCAACTAAAATAAGCTATAACCTAACAGTTTCAAACAATGAACTCTTAAAACCTTAAATTTGAGATTTAACACTTAAAAACCTAAACAAACTGACTTTTAGGACTAATTAAAGCTAAGCTAAATTGACCCAAGAGTAAAGATGCAATTTTGACCCATTTTGACCCATAAAACAGGTTAAACCAAACACCCCTTTAAAAACTATTTTAGCTTTTTTAAAGAGATTAATGCTTATTTCAAGCACACATTCAAAAGACCAGATGTTAAATAAGTAAAACAAACAATATTAAGCAAATCTCAATAACAAATAAGCACTCAAATAAGCTGAAATAGATTATGCAAGTTTATAAGCTACTTTAAGACAGTTTATATGAAAACTCAATCAAATCATTTCTAAACCATAAAACCAGCATAAAATAGCATTAAAAGAATCCATAAGCAAACACAAAATAAGCAAATATAAGCAGACAATAAGCACAAATAAGATCGCACATTTTTGAATTAGTAAATAAAGCTATAAGTGGGAAAAATGAAAACTTACAAAGACCCTTGTTAAATAGGTGCAAACAAGTGCTCAAAGAGCTATTATTCAGCTCTAGCTTGTTAGCAAAACAAGCTAGTAAAACCCATAAGCTCTCCTTGTAAGCTTATCATCCATTGAGCTTTTTTAGTGCCAAATATCAAAATATCTCAAATCCTTTGTTATGTTTTATATTTTTATAAGTATAAAACAGTTAATAATAAAAAGTGATAACAGTAAACCAAGGCAAAGATAAAGAAAGCTAAATGCATTAGTGATACTTTTAGGTCAGATCAATAAGCTGCATCATAGCTTAAAAAGCTTAACAGGTTATATTGAATGATCAAACACAGAATCTTAAAAACAATACCTCAAACTTTTCATTAAAACTATAACTTTTAGAAGGAAATATGCAAATACAGGAATACTTTAAAAACTTAAATAAAAATACATTAAAAAGATACTAAAAAAATCTTAGAACCACTCTAAAAAAAACTCCCTTTACTACAAAGCTTAAGCCCTCTATTTATAGGCCGGATAGAAGGACCTAGACCCTTGGCTTGGTTTTCTTGTGTGAGAGGGAAAGAAGCATCAATCTTGTCCTTCTATCATATTTGTTCTTCCATCACAACCCTTGATTGTGTCCACGCAATCATTCCCCAATTAATTGCGTTGGTTCTGCCAAGGTGTTAAGTGCAAAAAAACATCACCTATTTGCATCATTATTGGTTCTACGATAGAAGGGGGTTTTAAGTGGGTTTAACCTCGGGGTAAGTGTAATTTTGGGGATGGAGGGTAAACAGTAACAATGGAAGTGGGAGCGGGAAAATAGGTTGTTCTGTTTGTTTAGTGCAGGGTGAGAGTTTGGTGGATTGGCAAGAATGGTCCCTCCATTTTATATGAGTATATGCATTAAAGGTCCTTGGTGGTACAAATTTGGTCCTTGGTTATAAATGTTGCACCGTTAGTCCTTAAAGGACTAACGGGGTGTTATAAAAGGGTAACGGGGTTAAGGGGTGGTGGTTGGGTGGTTGTTGGGCTAAGTATAAAAAATAAAATGGTTTGGGCTTTTTATTAAGGTTAAGCGGTTATAAAGATATAGTTGTTTATCCGGGACCATAGGGTGGGTACGGATGGCCACTTTTGGGGATCGATAATCCACGTGAAACATCCAAAGCCCCAGTCCCAATTAATTATATTTAGGTTTTCGAGTTTGGTTTTCGATGCTCTTTCCATTGCCTTATCCTGGGGTTGACTTTGACTTTGACTTTTGTCTTTTTGACTTCTCATGGTCTTTCCGTTATCGTGCTTGGTTTTGTCATTTTGGCTTCGATTTTTGTCCTTTTCTTGGATATCCATTACCTGCATAAAACAAATGCAAAACATACAAATACAATGTATTTTTGATACGTTTTTAGTAATTTAAGCCCGGTTTTAGTGGTAAAAGGTATGTGTAATTAAACATATACCAATTACCACAATCCGTTTGCTTATGGACTAGCCAGTTCTTATGTTTGTTAAACATGGTGAACTGATGACCATTTGTTATGTGGTTTTGAAACCAACACTCAAAGATCCTTCTCACTTCCATCTTGGCCTCCAAACTCATCAATCTGTTGCTCAATAAACCTTAGCAAATCAAATATAGTATCATCATCAGATACAACTGTTAATCTTAGATCCATCATCCTCTCAAGTGTAATTTTAGTAAGAGGATATCTTCTCTCTGCTAGCATATTGATCTCAGTACCATCTTTAAGTCTCAAGACATGAACTTTATAGTTTTCATAGAATATCCAACTCTAAAGCTTCCACTCTTCTTGATTCTTCCAGAGTTCATCATCTTCCTTTGGGATCAAATATAATCCTCAAATAACCCAAAAGAAGTAGATCAATTCCTTCTGGAGGTGTTGTTTTAAACCTTTTCATTACTAGACTATGTATCTCAACCAGATTTATCCTATCAAAAGATTTAATCATCTCAGAAAAGGTCTTGATCTACCTTAAACTTCCATCATCTCTAAAAACTTTGTATAAATCAACTTATTTCCCTAATGCCATATCATAAATTTTGTTTCCAGTTTGATGATAGGTATACATAGTTCCTTGAACTTCATAATCAATCTTTCTTCTCTTCAAGAATATCTTTAGAAAAGTTCTTAGTTAATTCCTCCTCTTCATAATTAGAATCAGTCTTTTGCCTTTTAGACCTCTTTGGGCTTTATCTTAAGTCTCTTCACTGATCTTATTCCTGATATTTCCTTAGGTTCTTCAATTTTAGCTTTAACCTTAGTACTTTCAGGTTCTTTAGAAACCTCTTCTTTATCCATACCAGCTGCTTTCTCGTTTATCTTTTTAATTAATTTTTCATCTTTAGCAGAACCTATTGTAATGAAATTTTCATTTGCTCTTTTTACCTTTTCATACATCACTTGTATTTCTTCAAACTTCTTTTTGTTCAGCTAAGCATGTATGTATCTACCTACATACTTTAAGTATGTCATCATTTGGTTTCTCAGCTGATTTCTTGTAGGAAGCTTGTTTTTGATAGCCTCGGATCTTTGTTGAGTAAGAAATCTTCTTTGTACAGCAATGGTATCATGAAGAAACTTGGCTCTTTGCTCAATGGTGAAATTTTCTCTCTCTTCTTCTTGAAGCTTCTTAGTAAGAATCTTGTCTGCATTAAGTCTTGCTTGAATAAAGTCATACTCATTGGTGAATGCAGCTTTAGTAGCTTCTTCCTCAGCCAACTTCTTTTTCTCCTCTTCTGCTTCCCATTCCTCTTGAACCTCTCTAGCTATCTCTTCATCATTAGCAAGCATTTTAAACTTCTTTTCAGCTTTATTTACACCTTCTAATTTAGCATCTAATTCAATTTTTTCCTCAAGAACTTTCTTGCCTTTGTCTTTAGGATCAATCTTTAGAAGTGGCTTCAAAGTTAAGATTGACCTTTTAGTTGTAGTTCTTGGTCTATCATTATCTTTAATCTATTTAATCTTAACTCCTTTTTGCTTAGTCTTATTTTGGCTCATGGTCACCAGAAATTGAGCAATAGTTTCACCATTTTTGAAAACAGTTGTAGGAGCAGCACTTTCATCTGAATTTCTATCTTTTGGCTCAGCAGTATCTTCATTTGGCTCAGCAGTACCTTCATTTGGCTTGTCGGTACTAACTTGATCTTCAGTACTTACTCTTATTTCTTCACTGTCCTTCACTGTCCCCTCATCATGAGCATCCTCAGTCTCCATGTAATCCATTGCATTATCAAGATCATCAAAAGCTAGATCTTTATGCACTGTTAGGTCAGATTTGGCATGTTTCCAACCCTGTTTAGATACCGACTTCTTCTGCATCAACTTTGTCTTCAAAGACTTCTTCCTTGCCAATCTTTCTTCATGGAGACACTCTTGATCCACGCATTATGGTGTGAGATAACAGGTTTAGCCTTCTTCTTTAGCTGCTTGATTTGAGCCTTCAATTCTTTAATTTGTGCAGCTTGAGTGGTAACCTGTGTACACAAAGAAACACAAAGATCATATACACTTTGGAGTGTCAGGCCATCCTCATTCCCTGATAGGGATCTATCACTGGATGACTGACCTCCATAATTCCCACCAGAGCCTTTTGGAATGGAATCAGGAATTGGGTTAGAAGAAGAAGGTCCGAGGAATGGGTCAGGTTGTGGCTCAGACTGGTCTTCACTTGGGTGAGTAGGAGAAGGTGTGGGTTGGGTTTCAGATAGTCTTTCTGAAACTTCACCTTCATCCTTTGGTGGTTGAGCCAGCATAAAAGGAAATAAAGGGGTCACATTCCTAGAAATTTTTTACCCTTTTTAACCATAAAGGAGAAAACCTTAGTAGTCAAAGCATTAATAGGGAAGTGGTCTAAGGGGACAAGCACATTCTTGAGTTGGTTAGTCAAAAAATACTGGAATAAACCTTGGGTACATGACAAACTTCTTCTTTGCATCTAAATGCCTCATTATGCCATCAAAAATTAGTTTTGAAAAGTTATAAACTTGATTAGTGGTCAAACATATTACAGCAGTTGCAATATTAGTAGGTATTTGATCCCAAGATGTGCTTTTTGAGCTTAAATAGTAGATGATGGCCAAAAATTGATTCGTGAAATAGTATATATATAAAATAACACAAATGCAAATCTCAACCAAATGTCCTTAACCAAGGCAAAAGGTCAAAATCTACAC
>BQNB010030740.1:0-54595 GCA_026074375.1 Tanacetum coccineum | reverse complement strand
ACCATTGAACTCAAATGGAGTGTCTTTTTCGAGCAGTTTAGTTAGAGGTCGAGCAATTTTCGAGAAGTCTTTAATAAAACGCCAGTAAAAACCGGCATGTCCGAGAAAGCTTCTAACACCTTTGATATTAGTAGGGGGGTGAAAGTATCAAGATTACATTGATCTTTGCTTTATCGACTTCAAGTCCTGTACTAGACACCTTGTGTCCGAGCACAATTCCTTCTTTGACCATGAAGTGACATTTTTCCCAGTTTAAGATGAGATGAGCGTCTTTACAACGTTGGAGCATTTTATCGAGATTATTAAGGCATGCGTCGAAAGAGTTTCCGAATACGGAGAAATCGTCCATGAATACTTCGACGGATTCTTCGATCATATCGTGAAAGATTGCCAACATACATCTTTGAAATGTGTCAGGAGCATTACATAGACCGAAAGGCATTAGCCTATAAGCATATGTTCCGAAAGGACAAGTGAATGTTGTTTTTTCTTGATCATTAGGATCGATAGGAATTTGAAAATACCCAGAAAAACCATCGAGGAAACAGAAATATTTATTTCCCGCGAGTCTTTCAAGAATTTGATCCATAAAAGGTAAGGGAAAATGATCTTTTACGGTTTCTTCATTGTGTTTATGATAATTGATGCATACTCGCCAACCCGTAATGGTTCTTGTTGGAACAAGTTCATCATTTTTGTTGGTGACAACTGTAATACCACCTTTCTTTGGTACACATTGGATAGGACTAACCCAAGGACTATTGGCAATTGGATAAATTATACCGGTATCTAGGAGTTTCACAATTTCTTTTTTAACAACTTCTTGCATGTTTTGATTTAACCTTCTATATTTTTGGACAACGGGTTTTTTATCATCCAGAAGTTGTATTTTGTGTTTGTAGAATGATGGACAAATACCAGGAATGTCTGTCGTTTTCCAAGCAAAGGGTTGCTTGTGCTTTTTAAAAACAAATATGAGTTTTTTTCTCTTTGGATAGCTGAGATGATATGATAACAGAAAGAAAAAAGGCTTCTTCCAGGAATACATATTCCAGATTATCAGGAAGAGGTTTAAGTTCGAGATCCGTAAGAGGTTCTTCAAGAGATGTTTTGATCTTATAATCAGTATTGATGGTGATTTTTTCGAATGGTGGATCTTCGGTGTCGAATTCAGAGTCAGAGTTTTCATCGGTGGTCATTGCCATGAATTTATCAAATTCAGTAAAGATTTCTTCTTCGAGAATGGTTCCTTCGATGGAATGAAGAATTTTACTACCTTCGTCTAAAAGAGCGTCGAAATCTTCTTCTAAGATTTCATCGATTACATCGATACTGAAACAGATATCATCGCTCGAATAAGAGTGTTTCATCGCAGAATCGATATTGAAAATCATTCGTTCAGTTCCAACTCCAAGGTTGAGTTGTTTCTGTTTAACTCAAATTACTGCATCAGCAGTGTGAAGAAATGGTCGTCCCAAGATGAGTGGAACTTTACTATCTTCTTCCATTTTGAGAATAACAAAATCAACAAGAAAGGTGAATTTACCAACTTCAACGAGCATATTTTTAGCTATTCCAACAGGGTATTGGAATGATCTGTCGGCTAATCTTACGCTCATTTTGGTAGGTTTAAGAGTTTTGAGAGATAATTTGGCATATAGCAAATATGGCATAAGGTTAATGCTAGCATCAAAGTCGGCTAAGGCATTGCAGGAGAAAGTTTTGTTAAAATTATATGTAATAAGAAAACTTCTGGGGTCTCCGAGTTTAGATGGAACTTTGTTTTGGATCATCGCTAAACTTTCATCGCTTAAGAAAGCGCCAGAGATTTATTTGATTTTGTGTTTGTTATTTATGAGTTCTTTGAGAAATTTTCCATAATTAGGCATTCCGACCAGGACATCGATAAGAGGCACATTGATTCAAACTTCGCGGATCATATCAAGAAATTTTCCGTATTGAGCCTCCATTTTTTCTTTCCTTAGACGTTGAGGATACGGGATTTTCGGTTTATACGGTTTGGGTAATGGGGTTTCCTTGACTGGTTTTGGATTTTGAGTTTTCGGTTGTGGTGTAGATTCTTCATCTTCATCATCGCTATCGAAGTTGATAGGAGTTTCAGAATCGTTTTGTTGATCATTTGGGTTAACTAGTGGGTTGTAAGATTTACCACTTCTTGTGAATACGGCATTCACATGCTCATTGCAAGATTGTGGTGGTTGGTAAGCTTTGGAATTAAGTCCTTTTGGGTTTGGTTAAGTGTTGCTAGGAAGAGATCCAGAAGGTCGACCGGATTGCTTGTAAGCAAGTCTGTCGAACTTGGTTTCAAGATTTTGAATTGACGCTTGATGATTTTTGGCTACGGTTTCGAGTTGGGTTTTGAGATCCATGAATGTTTCTTTGACGAAAGCGTTGGTCGATTGCTGAGATTTCATGAAATTGTTAAATTGTTTTTGAAGATCATAAGGTTTGTCATCAGTACTGGATCGATAGTTGTCTCGGTTATAACTACTTCGTTCGTTTGAACGCCAATTATCGCGATTTGAGTCTCGGTCGCGGTAATCATTGTAAAAACGGGTCTTACAAAAAGTTTGCATGAATTTAGCTTCTTACTCTCGGGATATAGGTATGTCATCTTCATATGGTTTTGTTTTTTAGCATGGTTTTGGAGTTCTTTATACTGAGCATACATTTTTAGGGTCATGGAATCCATTCGGGCCATAATTTTATCAATATTGGAATTACTGCTGCCTTCATCGGCGAAAGCAACGGCTTTCTTAAGAGATGTTTTGGTTTTCTACTTTTTAGCCCAGTCGAGCTTGAGTAAGACTTTATCTTTGAGAAGCTAATAAGCTTGATTTAGAGTTTTATAGAGGAAAATACCACCAGCTGTGGCATATAAAACTTCTTGGGTTATTTAGCTTAGACAATGATAGAAGATTTTGATAATGTTGCCTTTGGACAGATTATGACCATGACAGTTTCGGAGCATTTCCTTCATACGAAGCCAAGCGTCGGTTAGAGATTCGTTTTCGTATTGAGAGAAAGCTCAAATTTCTCTGAGGAGTCGGTCAAAAAGAGCTGGGGGAAAGAAACGGCTAATGAAACCAGTTTGAAGTTCATCCTATGTTTCGATAGTTCCTTCATTGAGTTCATCCAACCATGTTTTTGCTTCCCCAGTAAGGGATAAGGGAAACATCATTAGGCGAACGGCTTCATTCTCAGTATCTCTGTATTTAAACATATCGTAGATTCTGAGGAATTCGTGAATGTGTTTATGAGGATCAGTTTTGGTTCTACCATCGAATTGGTTTCCTTTGACAAGGGTCAAATGGTTGCCTTTGATAGCAAATTCGTTTACGGTTTCAGGAATAGTGATTGCGGAACCAGGTGTCAAAGCGACAACATGGTCAGCAGCCCACATGGGTTCATCATTCATTGGATCGTAATTTCAAAGAATATTAAGAAAGTGACGAAAATAGTTGATGTTAAGAACTGGCTGGTAGACAATTCTCAGGTGTTGTGGTGGATTATTTCTTTGATCGTATGGAACTCTTCTGTTTTGTCGGCGAAGTCTTCGATTCAGAGTATGTTCAGGTTCAGGTAATGGTTTAACTAGTTCAGAATTGGAAGCACGTGTATGCATCCAAGAGTGAAATTGTTTGGGTCAGTTTGCCAGAAAACTGTACGGCGATTTTTGAAAAAGAGGAGGGGTTAAAGAGATTTTCTAGATTTTGGCTACAGAACAGCTAAGAAATCCCCGGCAGCGGCGCCAAAAAACTTTGATGTGTTTCAAAAGCTTTAAATTTATAAGACTGAAAATACCGGATAATTATATGGAAACACACGGGTAAAAGTATAACCCACGTATGCAGTATAATCTTTTTAGGTAAGACCAGGTCGTCCACAGGGATTAGAGTAGTGTTCAAATAATCAGAAAGAAAATAGACTTTAACAATTTTGAAAATAATTTTTACTTTACCAATGATAAAAAGTATGACTACTCGGATAGTTGAAAAATAACTTATAAGTGTTGGAAATGATTTGACCTCGAAGATGGGGCATTAATTTATAAAGACGATTTCTCGTCAGAAAACGTTTTCACAAATCAACTTGTTAACTTAAGACTTATATTTAGTTAACCAGACCAAATGTGTCACTCAAATAATCCAGTTACTATTATATCAAAGCTTATTTTGTTTATCAATTTACGAAAGTGGATTTCTCGGCACAGACGTTAAAGACCATAGACAAATCTTTAAAACCACATAGATCATAACGGGTCTTTCGACCTATACCGATATGATTATATAATCTAAGTTGATAAGCAAAAATAGATAAGATGGATATAACAGGGTTGCAACATAAGCTTAGGATTAAAGCGGTCAAGATCATACCAAACATTTATTCATTATCGTAACTTCACCGAGTAGTCATGAGAGATTTAGCCTCTCATGGCTAAAGAGTTCATAACAAAAGTACTCATTACATTAATTTCCATTATTTCAATAACAAGGTAAGAAAACTTCTTCGTTCTTGATTGTTAGATCTTTTTCTTCAAGGGAAAATGTATTTCTTGGTGTTTTAGTGAAGGGGAAAGATATGTGTGTGTAGAATGAGATAGGTAGTGAGAAATGGGTATCAGAGGAATGAATTGTTTGAGAAATTTAGTCTCAATTTATAGGCAAAATTTGGTGAAAAGTGCGACGCACTTACAAATAAGTGTGGCGGTTTTGAGGAGTTAATGCAGGTGCATTTAATGGACTTTAATTCTTCAATCTTTGAGAAAATGTGCGGCGCACAATGTTGTAAGTGCGGCGGTGTTTGAACTTCAGAGGAAAGTGCGGCGCACAATGTTGTAAGTGCGGCGGTGTTTGAACTTCAGAGGAAAGTGCGGCGCACAATGTAACAAGTGCGGCGTACTTCTTGAATTTTGGCTAGAAATCTTTCTTTTCTTGTATTTGCCTCCCAAAGTGTATAGATTCTTGAGTTTGGGTCTTTAGAGTCTTCAAGTGAACCTATAAGCAATTTAAGCTTAATTAAGTATCGAAAGTTCACAAGAAATGATCAAATATAATTAAATAATGCCATAGAAAACATGTATCATTTGGGCGTTATCACATGTTTACTCTTGCTTTTGGGTAAAAGGCTTCACAAAATGTTATTCTACCTGGTTTCACCACATTCACTTCATATGAAAATCTTGGAAATTTCGTACCATCATGGACTTTGGACGATAGACATTCCATGCTCCTGGCCTAAAGGAATGACATATTGTTTCTAATAGTAATATTTCACCAACCTTGGAGGGCCTATAGAATTCCGCCTATATGTAAAGAAAAAACAAATAGATTATATTAGACTAAATCTTGGGTTAGGATGCTGGAATGACCCAAGTGCCTCTAATAGCTTACCTAAACTTTGGAGGGTGACCCTCAAGTCCAACTTTGAGACGGTTCTTCTTTATGTCGCTTGTAATAAATCTTTAACTTGGTTCCATGAGAAATAAGTGCGTTTGAAGTCAACTCTTGCAAAGACCAGACCCAAGAATATTTCCCCATGTCCTGTCCATTAACATTTTCGTCAAAACATAGATATTCACATAAAAAATATGTAGCTTATAAAACCGGCTCATTATTGGTCCTATTTTCAAACTCATCATCCCTTTCAACTTCCTCTAGATTTTCTACCACATTTGATTTGTTAGGCTCAACAATGTTTTCTTCCTCCATTCTAATGAAGGAGATATAATTAACGTGCTTAGTGATGGGGTGTCTAGCCTTTTCTCTAACTAGTACTTTTTTGGAGTTCTACTTGCAGTAAGTTTTGTAAAAAGTCTGAACATCTCCGCCATCCTATCGTTAATTTCTTCTCATTATTTGAAGATGGCATTTTCGAACCTCTCCATTCTTTCTGTGTGTGCTGCCATGTAGTCTCGTACTCAAGCTTCGAAACTGGTTTCCATTGCTTGGGGTTGAGGGTCTGGACGAACGCGTTTCTGAAAGGTGAAAGAATTTTGCCTTGGTGGCCCATTAAGGTTCTGTGGGTGTGGATCTGAGGAAACTACTTTGATGTATGCCTCAGGGATGTATGTTGGGCTTGTTTTAGGTGTTGTTTATGGTCCTTTTAGTAAGAACTTAATTTGATCTTCCAATTCAAAAAGTTGTCGGTCAGGTGTATTTGATGTATTTGGAGGCAATGAAATTTCCTTGACTGGTTTGACGAAGTCTTTTGAAATGGTCGTAAAAAGAGATATTCTCTATGATTTCCTAAGATTCCTCGGCGTTCTTCTCAAGGAGTTTTCCGCCAGCGGCGCAGTCAATTTTACGCTTAAGATGGAAAGAGACATGATCATAGAAAATTTGGATTTGGAGCCAAAGATTGATGCCATGATGAGGGACTTTTTGGAGTAAGTCCTTGAAACGAGTCCATGCTTCAGAAAGAGATTCACCTTGATGTTGTTAGAACATCAGGATGTCATTTTGGAGTTTTGCAGTCCTTCCCGATGGAAAAGAATTGAGCAAGGAAACAAGTAGTAAGATCCTCCCAGGTGGGGATGGATCCTGCAGGAAGACGTTCAAGCCAATTGCTAGCTTGATCATGAAGGGAAAATTGAAATAAACGTAGGCGCGTCCTTTCCTTATTTGCAACATCAAGGTCAAGTGAGTCCACTAGTTTTAGAAAATCCTTAGGATGTTGGTTTGGATCCTCGGACCGAAGTCCGTGGAATGAGCATCCGTTTTGCACCAACCAGATGGTGTCAGATCGCAGAGGCACCACATTGTTCCCATCGAGGAGCTCAATGGTGTTTCAATAGCCTTCGTGGCTGGGTCTGGAGTAATCTCCTAAGGTACGAAGAGGATTTTCGTCTCCATGGAGGTCAACGAAAAAGATTTATGAATTAAATAACACAAAGAAAATATAGACTAAAGGAAGCTAATTGACAGAAATTAAAATTCTCACTTGATAGGAATCAAGCGAGTAGACCTAAGCTAGATAAAATTCGAAACCTAACTATTCTTCGGCAACGGCACCAAAAACTTGATACAGGTCGCTGTGACACACAAAGAGTTTTACAACTCCCTAGGCAGAGTACCTAACCGTTGTAGTGTAGTAAGGTAAGACTTGGGGGTTGTTATCATTCTCTAGGAGAATAGGTTGGGAAGGTTCGAATAGAATATTATAGAGGTCTAAGGGTTAAGAGAAGATTATTTTTGTATTTTATATTTTTATAAAAAGCAGGTAAAATTCTGGTTTGAGAGGTTTGGTTTTGGTTTTAGCTAATTAAATTAATTATAAATCTAAACTACTTTGGTGAAAACTTATATGGTAGACGAACGTATTTACTTAATCATGCACTAATCCTTAGTTTGCTTCTCCTAATCCTATTGCTTTGTCACACTTGTGATGATCTGTGTAAGTATATCCTTAGTCATGAATGAATTACACGAAAACGCCGTCTATGTAATATTCCGTTAAGGCAACGCACATGTAAGGTAGTATGAAGACTATTACAAGGCCCCTAAGAGTACATTACAAGCATTAAAACACTTAAGAGGAATCAACCATATTAGGGGTAAGGTAGTATGAAGACTGTTACCGATGGTATCCTTTCTACACACTCACGTTTCCTTAGACGTCCGTGCTAATGTAATATTTTATAGCCAGTTTTCTAGAGCCTAACGCGCACATCCATCACAAGAAGTAATATTTAAAGGATCTACAAACTAAGTTTCATGCAATCATAAGTAAATACTAATGGATCTAGCCTAGCATATTATAAGAAAGCGAAGAACAAGAATCAATCAAACAACACACCTAAAGCCTAGCATATTGAATGATAAAAGATAGAGGACTTCACTTGATTAAAACATGTGTTTAAGGCTGATACAAAAGGTTTTAACACCCTAAAAGTGACCCAAACAGCTACTATAGTCGACTTTTAATAATGGGGTTCGGTTCCCAAAAGTTACACACCTAAAACCCTAAAAACGAGTTTGTATATATAGAAAAATGGGCGCGACGGCATCGCGCTATAATCCTGACGCCGTCGTCAAAATTCTATCGCCGTCCTTTGTATCCTGACGCCGTCTCCAGCAACTATACGCATTTTCTTCATAAGATTTGATGTAGAGTTGTAATCTTGTCCGTTTCTTCTTCAAATGAGCCCAAGTCACATGTATTTCCTCCAAAAGCTATCCAAGTGCTAAAAACACAAAAAGAATGATTAAGTACATAATTTTGGCATATTTGCACGATTTAGGGGGTTAAATGACCCTGAAAAATTATATAAAATGACACCTCCTTAGAACTGATTATCGTATATGGTTTAGGTCTCGGTTTTAAACTCTTAGAACACCACTTTTTGTTCCAGAGTTATTTAAAATCTGGTGTTTGGTTCATCGTGGTTTAGTTCAAAAGCAATTTGTTCTTTTTTATGAACAAAATGTGTACGCTTTAGGAACAGAATCACAAACAAGATTAAATAGTAGTTTTTTTATAAACAGCTATGATGCTTCTAAAGAGTTACTTGAAATAGCACAGGTATGTGTAGAGTCACTTGAAATATATATGATTTTTTATCGATTGTGTTAATTCTAAAATTTTATTTTGTGCATTTTTATAAACAGCTATCACTCGCCGGAGAAAAGACTTTGCCAAGATAAGACGAGTGTGCACATGAATAGATCTTGCAAGAAGCTTTATTATCAGAAAACGACAGCAAAGAGTAGCTCACAATCAACAAGATAATCCGACAAAGTAAGTAAGTTTCATAATGAGCAATACTTCTAAAGAATTAGTACAGAACTGAAACACGTAGCTTTAAATGAAAAGATATATATTAGATTGCACCCATTCCACCATATTATATATGACAATATGTTCGATTACTAATTGTAAATATCTCATTGAAACAATGAATGTACTTCACACACAATGAAGGTAACAGTTTTCTTCTTAGAATAATTCTAATAGAGCTAGCAATATAGGCTGGATAGGTAACAAGCCAAAATAGGTTAGGTTTCTTAAAACTTAGACATTCAACACTTTCGCAGGTTTCCAAACCATGATGCTACAATATAATATGTTGCTCTTACTGGAATTTAGTTTTAATCATGTTATGTAGTTTGTACATGTTAACCTATTCATCTTCTAAGTTTTGTTCTAGCTCAAGATACAATGGAAAAACTAATCAAATAATCAATAATTAGTTACTCGCAAACACGACAAACTAATTTTAATGCAATTGTAAAGTGCAATGCCAAACACCCCTTTATATGTACATGGTGAATAAATGTCTTGACTTTGTATCCCATGAAACATACATTTTTTCAAAGTTTGGTAATATGCTTCTTGGGGCCTGTGTATATTGAGCCATGTAACATGATATTTTTGTCATTGACAAAGCCAACACACAAATACTGTCATGTTTTGGTGATAAATTCAAAGTGTGTTTTATTTTAAAGAATTTAAAGGTTGTTTGGCTTTGGCTAAGATTCTTCAACAAGTTATGGGTTTAGCATAAATTTTAGTTATTGCTTATTTTGTTATGTTAGTTGATTTAAAAAAAATTAAAACTCTAATGGACATGAAAGGTTGCGGATTGAGTGTTTACTTTGCTTGATATTAGGCCTGTAACAAACAATTTTAACATTTCTGTATTTTTGTTTAACAAAGTCAAACTTTGACTCATTTATTTGATTGGTGTTCTGAACCGGGTGAATGTGTTATAGGTGGAAGGCTTTGGATTTTGTAGCTTTGGATCAAATTTTGGTGTCATTTTCCATTGATGAAAAACCTAAAACTGCAATGTTACGGTGGTCCAAGGCTCAGACTAGAGCTGCTAAAGTGGGAAAGTGTCTGTTCAAAAATATAAAAGCTCAAAAGTTAGGCTCGTAATGTTGGGTTGAAGTTGTGAGCAGTTACCTCACGTTGTATCTATTTTTTGCAAAGATAAGGCAGTGATGTATTCATCATGATGAACAAAGAGGTATTATGAGTTAAATTTTACAACAATAATTTCTGTATCTTTATGCAATGAACCATGCATTAAGGTTATTGAAAAAGTATATTGATGTTGCGGGTGGGCCCATGGTACGTGGTTAGAGACCGATTGCCTTGATTTTATCTGCACAACAACGATTTTCAAAGGCAAAGGTGGTCACTGATGCTGCTCGAGATGAACCAGCAAAGTGGGATGACAGACTACTTTTGAGATTAAAAATAAAACTAAGAACATGGCTTCTGGAGTAGACACACAAGGTATCAAGATTAGAGTCCATATTAGATAAAGTTCATTATAAATTGATGTGCATATTATAATTCAGAACAATGTTTTCCATATTGGTTATGATAAATCTCAAATATTTATGTGTGTGGACTTACATATGCACCATCTTGCTGAAAGTTGATCCAGTTATATGCACAACAAACGAAAATAGTCCTTATAATACATAACTAAACATATAAAAGTATAACTAAAATATTTTTTAGCCCCAGATCTAACACTCTTTAGACTTTAAATATTTTTCATTCTATTTCTTTTAGAACAGGCAATTAGGCAATTGAGTTATCCTATGTTCTTATAACCATCTAAGGTCACTCAATTCGACCAATTTAATCAAACGTGAGATAAAACATACGCCAAATAATTCAGAAAAACACGCCCACCGCAACGCGCGAGCCGCAATCCTACTTGTTAGTTTTCATGTGGAATGTTTATGTGATTTCCAGAAACAAAGATATATGATCTTTATTAGAAGTTTATTTGAGACAATCATTGTGCTTAATTTTTGTGTTTAGTGAAGTTACTAATATATTTGTACCTATGAGAAATGATAAGAATGAAGGTATAATGGTCTTTTTGTATTTAAATTATAACTATAATGCTTTATTAAGGTTTAAATATCAAAAAAATAACTATTCAGATATATAGGACGAATTTTATGTTTGAGAAGAACATATACGCAATTATAAGTTTAGCTCATATATATATATATATATATATATATATATATATAATCTATAGAGGTATATATATGTAACACCCCGCTAAATTAAAAACACGCAGTGTGACAGCACACGACACAAGCACATAGTAATAGCACAACACCATACATTAATTTAACAGAAATAGTACTTTATTACAATATTTGTCTTAGGGCAGAAATTGGCTTAAAACATTAAGATTCAAGTTAAAAAACTTCGTCTTGACATTAAAAGTTTTATAAGAGAGACACAGTGGACTCCACAATGCAATGCCTTCAAAGAACTTACTTGCGGGGGGGTTACCACCTGAAAATGCATGAGAAAATAGTTAAATGGTCTAACTATGAAAATAGTGGTGAGTACATAGGTTTTATGAAAATGTGGTAAAACCCATATTATAAATAGGTCCTCATGGCAGAGTCCTGTGAATCTATCCTATTACAAAGTCTCGCATCATACAAGACTTGTAAGATAAATGCAATCCCACCATACCATTTTAGGATACTCTCAAACTAGTAAAGCATACATAGTGCTTAACAAGGAAACAATGAGGATTGAGGAATCTCTTAAGGTTACCTTTGTTGAGAGCTCGCCCAAGCCCAAGTCATCTCCTTCGGTAGAAGATGATAGGATCAATGAACCCATAGTTCAAGATCTTAATAGGTCACCGTCATTAGAAGTTAATGTTTTGGATAAAGGCTATCCTAAGAGTCTAAAAGAAACTAGAGGTCACCCAATAGAACATGTAATTGGTGAGTTGAATAAGAGAACACTTAGGTTTAAGTATAAACAAGCATAGGATTTTCGCATGATATTTCTTAAAGTCCAAATTACACGAGTCTAGTTGTGATTGTTCATGGTTGACATGCATCATATGATATTGATTTGAGCGTGTGAGGGGTCAAGAATAAGAGTAGAAGTCTAAAGGATGTTTGCATACCCTTTTAGAGATAATTGTGCTTTTAGAGCTTATGTACTTATATGCTATATGCTAGGACTTATATGAAAGGCATGGAAGTTAAGCAACATTGTTGTTTTAACGAGATAAAGGATAGATGTCAATGCATTATTCAAACTATGGTTGAAATATCTCAGAATCTACATGTCAAAACTTATGTGTTATGAACAAGAAATTTGATCTACATCTACTCAATATTGTGATAACCATCGCCTCACATATTTAAATATGTGAAATCGACTTAGTCACAACATTGCATGCTTTATTCCCCATGATAGACATGATGGATTAAATAGACAAATTCATTTGACAAAATCACTTTAGATCACAACTTAACCTTGTGTTGAAGATGTTACATTTGTGTCAACTTTTTTATTTTATGTTGATTGCATACTATGTGTATTAGGTTAGAAAAGAAAAGAAAAGAACTTTATGTAAACATACAAACTACTATTGTAGTTAAAGAGAATTCTTTTGAAATTGAATTCGGTATGGTATTGCATAACCAACTAAAATACACAAAGAATAAACATGATAATATAGTTCTCTCATCCGAGAAACTATGGAATTAATTTACCATCCACTATGGTAATTAACATTATCAATGTTGACACAACACATCGATCATAAGTCCGAGATATTATACTTAGCAACTATTTGCTATTGTATAATGGATTATGTGCCCAATATGTATAAAATATCGAAGAGGGATTAAAATGCACATTGAAGTTGGCTTGATAACTTGGATCACTCATCCGAGATCCTAAGTATTTTCTTTGTAACAGAATGAAAATAATGTTATCATAACCAGAAAATCCAAAATGGTAATTAAGGATCTCTACACAACAAACTACAGTGAAAGTATTATGCATGGAAAATCTTTGGTGCATGCATGCATACTTGTAGGAACTAGCTTGTGTAACTAAATCATCCAACTTAAATGCCAAACCAAAAGACATTCAAACAACAACCTTACTTTCAAACATACCATCAAAAGACATTCATAACATGATAGGCATCATCACAACACATTGATGTCAACAATAGAGAATAACTATAATGCAACTAAATATAATCCAAAGTTTTATGATGACACCTAACACAAGAGGGAGTCTTGTATTGAGGGTATTCGCACACACAATACATAGACATAAAATAAATTCAAATGTAACAATATGATCATTAAAATAACCAAAGCATGGAAAACATAAAATGAAGTCTCTAGAAAAGAAGGCTTCATAATGCAAACTTCCTAAAGTCTTTCTAGCTACGCAAATTAACCTCCTTAGCCTCACTATGCTCACCTGAAAATGATGCTTAAAACGTCAACAAATATGTTGGTGAAAGTCATAGGTTTAGACACACAATTCAAACTTTCAATCAATTACTGTGATTAATAAAAGCAAGGTAGGACAAATATAAATTATCATGAACTTATGCTAACATGCAATCCAATCATCATATAAAATTAACAATCATATGCTGGGTAGGCATACCCCTTCGATCCAATCAAAAAAGTGAGTAGGCGTACTTATCCGATCCAAATCAACAACACTTGACATGCCAAACATAGTACATGCAAGTAAATCACAATCCTTGACATACCAAACATAGTATATGCAAGTAAATCACAATCCTTGACATGCCAAACACAGTACATGCAAGAATTTCACAACCAACATGTAACATAAGGTCATATAATAGTCATATAATGTCCACACTCAATTAAAACACATAATCACATCAATTAAAACATTTCAAAACCATTTGCATCATTTCCATCCCAATTTAAAAACAATATAAAAAGAAGGACTATGGAACTCACCTGATGCACAGCTACTTCACAAATCCTTGCAAATCAACTAAACATAAATAAAACACGTGTTACACTCGATTAGGCTAAATACCCAAGTAGATGTAACAATCAATTGATGGACTACTATGTCTATACCATCTTTAAAAACCTTTTACAACACTTCTTAACCTTATTTATAACCTAAATACTTTTAATCCTTTTATTTTGATTTTCAACTTTTGAGCAGAATTTTATAGTCACTTCATGACCACAAATAAAATACTAAATCACCAAATTGGCACTTCCTATTGCATTCTCAAAATTTCCAATGGGTTATGAACCACTGTGATTTTTTTGAAAAAAATAATAATGAGTCTAACTATTTTATAAAAATTCAACTTCACCGTGTGCCCATAAAATGACCTGATCGGACCTCTTAAAAGTTTGACTTGATCAAACCCATTTAAACACTTGGGAAAAATCTACAAAAATTCAGGAGGTTCCTAGACATCGTGAACATGCTATTGTGTGAATTTCATCCATTAAAAAAAATATTTGATAGGGTTTTTGACCTCACAAACACAACCCATATGCTGTCCCGAAAATATAGTTTTGACAACGAACCTTGTAAAAACAATTTGACTGACTTTCACTCACTTTTAATTCATGAAACCACTTGTGTTGGAATGTAGACTCTCTGTAGTTAATTTTAGGCTTAAGAAAATCAATAAAAGCTATCTGTATGACCGAGATATGGCTCTCGCAAGATGACCTAAAATTATTCCCAGATTTCTATTCTGAATTTAGCATAATTAACCCTAACTAACTTACCCAAAACCCTAATTATTATCCCTAAAATGATTTTTGATGATCAAAACATTTTAATTACAGATTATTTACAATAACCTAATCCATCAATTTAATTGTTACATAATTAAAACAATGATTAAAACATATGAGTGATTAAGAGTGTAAAAACTAAACCGATTTAAGATTAACAAAGAGATCAAACCTTGATTCTTGAGAGATAAAAAAATTGACAATGGTGGCTAGGGTTTTAGAATGGGTCGACTGAAATAAAAAAATGAAGATACATTTTTGTTTTTTATAAAATACTGATTTTGTGCTAGACTTGGACTTAGGCTCCCCCCCCCCCTTTCTTTTCCTTGAACCGATCCACACAAACACCCATAAAAAAATTAAATAAATTTTTTTATATTTATCTAAAATTTTTGGTATATATACATAATTTAAATTAAACACTTACACTACTTAAAATTAAGACATCTATACTACTATAAAATTTACTAACTAGATTTATTTATTACTTCTTAATCAAACTATAAAATCTTAACACACTAAATAATTTATATCTGAACCAACGATTCACATTCGATAACACCAATTCCTCAAACGCTCAAAAGTTCAACCGCGCTAATGCTTAAACTCATTATCAAATTCGAAATAGAATGACTAAATCATCTATTTTTATACCCACAAGCACATATATTGACACACATATCATATCACATAAAACAACAAAATCGACTTAAGCACATAACTTAAAACACATAAAGCTAGCTAGGTTAACACTAACGGTTAAACTAACCTAGCTAAATCGCGGTTGTCACAGTCTCCCCTACTTAAAGAAATTTCGTCCCAAAATTTAATCGATTCAATTGCTAAAAAAATTTGCTTACTAACACAATTATAAGCGAATAGAACATCCAAACTAAATGAACCTCGCCCTTCCTCGAGGAAATTCGTCGAAAACCTTAAGTTGTGTAACAACTTGATCCACAACTCAACCCCACAACTCATCAAACAAGAACTGTCTTGAAATTAAGTTATGTATTGTTACAAAACTTAACGTTTTTGAAGAATCAGTTCGACTTCAGGTTTGCTCAATATATAACTTTAACCAAACCACATAAAAACATTTAAGGGTGTACTAAGGTCTACCAGTAACCCTATGTACCCAACTTTAATTAGTACTTCCAACTATAACTTGCTCAATGAGTAAGTGTGGATACTTAGTTTTCATAAAATCCTTATAACCTCGCTTTGAGTTCCAGCAGACTTTAACTATCGAAATCCTACCAAGCTTCAAACTTGTAACCTCACAATCGCTAATCTCGAGAGGTTCTTCAACAAAACGAAAAGTTTGTGTACCTTAATTTCTTCCAAAGGCACGTGCATATTTGCATCCGTCCAATACTCCTTTAAATGTGAAACACATCAAATACACTACTAAATTATTGAGACAATCTTAATCAATAGGTCATAGGACCAATCCTTTTAATGATCTCAAATGGTCCTACATATCTTGGTGCTAACATGCCTCTCTTTCCAAAATGCACTACATCTTTCCAAGACGACACTTCCAACATCACTTTATCACCAACTTCAACTCTAAATGTTTACGCCTATTGCCAACATAGCCCTTTTGGCAATCTCTAGCTACTTTGAGCTTTTCTTTAATCAATATCACCTTATTAGTTGTCTCTTGTACCAATTCTAGTCCAATCGACCAAATTTCTCCAATTTCAGCCTAAAGAACAGATGACCTACACTTCCTTCCATACAACGCTTCAAATAAAGCACATCAAACACCCGAATGATAACTATTATTGTAGAAAACTCAGTTAAAGGTAGATGAGTATCCTAACTACCACCAAAAAATCAATCATGCACGCTCTTAACATATCCTTCAAAGTCTGAATGGTACGCTCACTTTGTCCGTTTGAGGATGATAAGTCATACGCATGTTTAGCCGTGTTCCTAATGCCTTCTACAATGTCTACCAAAATAGCGAAGTAAATCTTCCACCATGATCTGAGATGATCGACACACGCACTCCATGTCTTGCTACTATCTCATCAATATATAGCCTTTCTAACCTCCTCATCTTATAATCTTCACGTATAACCAGAAAAATAGGTTGACTTAGTTAGTCTATCAACTATCACCCAAATCATATCATATCTACCACTTAACCTCAGCAACTTAGTGATAAATCCATGGTGGTTTTTGTTTTATTTCTACTCATATATCTCTGGTTGATGAAGCAAACCTGATGGTCTCTTAATATTCAGACTTTACCTTCGAGCAAGACAAAACACTTACTAACATAGGTAGTTATATCATTCTTCATACCTGGTCACCAATACATATTTCCAAATCTTAAGAGTAAAGACCACTGAACCCAACTCTAAACCATACGTGGTATAGTTCCTCTCGTAAATCTTTAATTGCCGCGAGGCATACATAATCACCTTGTCTCTTTGTAGGAACACACATCCCAATCCTTGATTTTGACGCATCACAGTAACTACAAATCTTTAGTTCCATTAGGCAATGACAATTTTGGTGCGTTACACAAACTGTCTTTCAAAGTATGAAAAGCTTCCTCTTGTTCCACGCCCTACTAGTACTTTCGATTCTTCTGCCTTAGTGAAGTAAATGGTTTAGTAATCTTGGAAAAATTCATGAAACAAAAACATCGATGGTAACCTGCCAATCTCATAAATGACCGCATCTCTAATGGTGTCTTAAGATATTTTCCAATTCTTTGTTGCTTCAATCTTGCTTGGGTCCACATGAATACCATTGCTATTAACAACATTCCCAAGGAAATGTACTCCTTGTAGCTAAAATTCACACTTAGAAAACTTGACAAACAACTTCTCCTCCTTCTGCAACTCCAATTCTAACTTCAAATAAACTTCGTAATTTTCCTTAGAGTTCGAGTAGATCATAATGTCATTAATGAACACAATAACAACTTAGCTAGATACGGCTTGCACACTCGGTTCATTAAGTCTATAAAAACGTCGTTGCATTGGTTATCCCAAAACGCATAACCGAAATCTCAAAGTGTCTATAACTCCAGAGAGTAGGATGATTGAGAGGTATGTATATGGCCTTGCTCCACAAATCCATGGGATGGTGGAAGCAACGGAGCCAAAGACTATATAGAAGGCGGTGCAGATTTCTGGTGCACTGACCGATGAGGCTGTGAGAAATGGATCAATTAAGAAGGTTAAGAAAAGAGGAAATATGGGGGAACCCTAGCAAGTATAAGAATGGTTGGGTTGATAATAGAGAGGACCTTGGAATCTGGGAAATGATTTTGCTACTACTGTAAACACCTGTAGGAAGAGAGAATACGGGTACTTGGCCCAAGTGTACCATCTGCAACTCCTACCATGCACCCGGAGGGCCTTGTCGCACATGCTTCAACTGTAACCGCTCGGGTCATTTGGCAAAGGATTGTAGAGGTGTGCCAAGGAATGTGAATCCTGTCAATGCTAGAAACCCAACTGTTAGGGCATGTTATGAGTGTGGTAGTACCGACCATGTCAGGTCAGCTTGTCCTAGATTGAATAGGGCACAAGGACCGAAAGAAAACGTCCAAATCAAGTTGCTGCTAATAACGAGGGTCAGGGTTGTGGAAACCAAGGGAACCAAGCCAGGGGTAGGGCATTCATGTTGGGACCAGAGGAAGCTCGTCAGGATCCGAACATTGTGACGGGTATGTTTACTTTTGAACAATCATTTTGCCACTACCTTATTTGACTCTGGTGCCGACTATAGTTTTGTTTCCACTACTTTCATACCTCTGTTAGGCTTAGAGCCCAGCGAATTAGGTTTCAAATATGAGATTGAGATAGCTAGCGGGCAGCTAGTAGAGATTGATAAGGTTATTAAGGGTTGCAAACTAGAAATCGAGTGTCGTGTCTTTGACATCGATTTGATACCTTTCGGGCATGAGATTTTTGATGTGATTATAGGTATGGACTGGTTGTCCAATTATAAGGCTGAAATAATTTTCCATGAGAAGATAGTGAGGATACCACTACCGGATGGCAAGGTGCTTAGAGTATTAGGAGAGAGACCGGAAGATAAAGTAAGATTTTTGATGGGTGCTAAGGTTGGTGATAAGAAACAAGAAGAAATTGTTGTGGTTAGAGATTTTCCTAAGGTATTCCTGGATGACCTATCTGGATTACCGCCTATTCGGGAAATTGAATTTCAAATTGAGTTAATCCCTGGCGCAACGCGTATCAAGTTCCTTATGTTTTGGCACCTTCTGAATTGGTGGTGTTGGTCGGGACAACTCAAGGAACTCCAAGGGACAAAGGTTTCATTCGACCAAGTTCGTCGCCGTAGGGAGCGCCGGTATTGTTCGTTAAGAAAAAGGACGGTTCTTTTAGGATGTGCATTGATTTCAGAGGAATTGAACAAGTTGACGTAAGAATCGTTACCATTCCTAGAATTGATGTTCTATTGATCAACTCACGGGGTTGCAGTTTTCTCGAAGATAGATCTCTTGGTTGGATTACATCAGCTGAGAGTGCAATGAGGATGACGTTCCAAAGAATGCATTTAGAACTCGTTCTATGGACATTTCGATTAGTTCACAAGTATGCTCTTTTGGGTCTGGACTTATCAAAAAGTATATGAAAAAGTTACACTTTTAAACCCCCAACTATTAAACATTTTGCATTTAGTTTTAAAAGTTTTATATAAATATAAAACTTATTTATATTTTTCATTTCCATCTCTAAAATAACACACACACATCACTAGTTCTCTCTCTCCCTCATGAACTCCGGCAGCCACCAGCCGCCGCCGGCCACCATGCTGCCGCCGCCGGAAAACTTTTCCGGCGGACTTTTTCCGACGAACCCAAAATCGTTCCCCATTAACCGATCTATCCATTCTTTATATCCACACGCCGCCACTCGCCACTACCACCACCCCACTGTCACCACCATCACCGCCGCTGCCTCCCCACTCCACTTACACCACCACAGCTAACACCACCGCCATCATCTTCATCTCGTCGTCGTCATCATCATACCACCATCTTACCACAGCCACGCCACCGTCGCTGCTACTACCACCACTCCATCACCACCTCCACGGCTGACACCTCGTCACCATCTATAAGGATGCGTTTGGCTGTGAAGAAACACCCGTGGGGTGTGTTTGTTTGGGTCTCGAAGCCGGGACAGCCACGGGGACAGCCGGGTTTGTGGGTTCGGGTAGTTGCACCAACGAAGGGTGCGCTCGGGTTTAGGTTATAACAGCAAGGGGTGTTCGTTTCTGTGGCAGCCGGCACCGAAGGTGCGTTTGGTTTGTATCACAACAGCCGGGGGTGTTTGTTTGTTGGTCCGGGTTGGGATGGCTGCGGGGGACAGCCGGGTTGGCAGCCGCCGCTATAGGCTGCGTTCGGGTTGGTTTGGCTGCCACCACTAGGGCGCGTTTGGTTGGGTTGGACAGCCGAGGGGAGAGGGGTGTTCGTGTCGGGTTGTTGTGGTTCACAGCCGGGTGCGTTTGATTTCGAAGATGAGCACCAGATTCGGGTCCGTTTGGTTTATAACAGACTAGGGTGTGTTTTGTTTGAGATAAGCACCACAAGGGTGCTATTTGGTTCAATATTAAGCAACTAGGGTGCGTTTTGGTTTCTTATTTTAGGGTGCGTTGGGTTTAGAAACGACCCACATAGGGCGTTTGGTTGTTAGATCAGCCGCAAGGGGGCTGTTTGGTTTAAGACAGCCAAAGGGGTGTTGGTTGGCTGTGAAAACAGCATTAGGGTGCGTGTGGGTTGCTGAAAAACAGCACTAGGGTGCGTGGGTTTGTGGTTTTAGCCGACTAGGGTGCGTTTGGATATAGATTCAGCAGCTAGGCTACGTTTGGCTTGGTTGTGGGTGAATAACATCAAAGAGGGCGTTTGGTTTAACGGATAAATGAATAAGGGTGCGTTTGGCTGTTACAACAGAAAAGGGTGTTCGTTTGGTTTGTACTCCACGAAAAAGGGTATGTTTGGTTTAGCGAAGCGGCAAACGAAAATAACGAAAGGTTTTTTTAAATATTAAAACCGGACAAATATTTATTGGTGGTTATAATCGGTTAAATAAATATAATATTTATTAATTGATTTAAATTAGATATAACGATATATATATATAACAGGCCGAATGGGCTGTTTAGGACAGCGGACACAAAATAGGTTGCGTTTGGTATAGTGGCAGCAATAGGGGTGTTTGGTTTTGGCAGAAAACGCCATACAGGACGCGTTTGGGTGAGCAGTTTCTATAAGGGTTCGTTTGGTTAATGAAATTGATTAATAAAAATTATTATAATTAAAAACCAGATATATATAAATTGGTGGTTTATAATGGTTAAATAAATGTAAATTATATTATTTTGTTTAGATTAAATATAATAACATATATATATTATATCTGGAACACGCAGACATGGGAAATATTAGAAAGCGAATAATTTCATCATATATTGATTAAGGGAAAACGTCGAGCTTTGCAAAAATGGGTAACGTTATATAAACGGGAAAATCATGACGAAAGTTATATAAGTTTTTTATATTTAGTAATGTGTTACTAAAACTCTATTATTTTAGAGAACCGATAAAAGGAATTAAGATATGTTCTAAGATATATTAAATGGTATTATACAATAACCTGGACAACGAACGAAAAACTATACTTTTACATTGAGATAAATATAGACGCGACCTGTCGAGAAATGAAATATAATTTATAAAAATATTATTTTATGTATTTATAATTCCAGCTATACGGGTAACACCATAACTATTGAAAAATTTTAACAAACGTCGTGTGTTTAACTTATAACTTAAAGACTGTGTTCTACAAGGACTATTTAAATAATTAAATAAGTTGTCGAAATAATGGTTTAATTATTTACTCTCACTTTTATAAAATACATGGCAAAGTATTATACAGTTCTCATAATCCGTTGAGTTGTCTGTCTTTATTATATAATTCGCGGTACGAGTTATACAATGGTTTATTTTTCATATGTAATATATATAGAATATATATTACACACTTTGGGTATATTTTCAATTTATTTATTTAACCAACCACCAAACCATTACAACGTTAAATCTGAATCTTTATTCAACGTGACGTGTTGAGGTGATCATTCATCGGGAAACCCAAATATATTATCCTAGGCTAGTGGATCTTAGCCGTTAAGATTAGTTGCAACTTCTTGATCGAGCCGCTTCGTCTTCCGTTCGTATTGTGCATATTAGATGCCTATCTGCCAATCGTTCTTCATCATCAATGTGAGTTCATAACCTCGCTTTTCAATCTTTTGAATGTTTATAAACCCGCGAGGGGGAATACATGCTTGTCTACAAACTTTTTACTTACTGTGTTATCTTATAACAATGTGATTGTTTTTAAAGGATATTATGAGTTCCATAGCCTCACTTTTACTCGTTTTGGATAACGGTTATATATATTTTTGGGAATATGAAAATATGCATACTTTTTAGAAAGTGACAACATGCTTTGTTTTATAAATTGGACGCAAGTATTGATTACATGTTTGCCTAAGTAACGATAACCCAGTTAAGTCCCATGTCATGAACTGTCAATTGCATAGATGTAGTTGGGAATTACACTATGTGAGCGCGAATGTTATTTAATAGATCTATTCGGGAAACGACCTCCCCGTTCGGGTGACTAGCTATCACCGTGAACGAACGTTATAGCATGTCGAATTTAGGATGTTTAGGGTTAGACATCCATATGGGCGTAAATTGCAATATATAGTTTAATTGCAAGAAAGATCGTCGAGCTTCAGTGTCATGAGCTTAGTGTAAATGTAATCTAGTTTTTGTGAGATCTGCATGTGTTGCATTATCACGGGAAAATTCTTGCGGTCCTACCTTATATATATTATTTTCAGGAAATCAATAGGCACGGGGGTGCCAGGGATACAACTTTTGGTGACAAAAAATTTGTCATTCATTCTTTAAAAAAATCTTTGGATAAGATTGGTTACTTTTGGGTGACATAAAATGTGTCGTGCATTCTTTATAAATCTTTGGTAATTTTTACATGGTACAGTGGATGATACAGTGATTACATTCATATTCAACTAATCTATGAACTCACCAACTTTATGTTGACCTTTATAAGCATGTTTTCTCAGGTAAATATATGCACAGGATTTCTTGAAGTGCATTGGAGTCTATACAATCAGCTTTCATTGTGATGCAATTATGGGAACATTTTGTTATAACAAATTCAGATTTTGATAAATCAACAGAGGATTACTTTTCAAACGACACTTAGAGGTCGTTCTCTTGTATCTAGCGCTGTGTATTATGAAGTAGCACCCCATGTGGTATTCCGCTGCATTGTTGTATTTTTGGGGGTGTTACAGTTATAATTAATTATATACTCGAGAGAAAGAGAGAATCCAAACACTTATTATAGGTCTATGTATAATTTCGGTGCTTCTAGTTACGAGGTCTAATTGGTTGTGTCATGGATAGCTTTAAAGAGCAAGTTAAATGCCCTCGATATTGTTATTGTCTAGGCAGAAAAGCTTATTTGCTTGGAGACAAGCAAATCCCAAGTGTAGGGGTATTTGATGAGGTGTAATTTATACACTTTTTTGGGGTCATTTAACCTCTATAATCACGAAAATGCTTAAAATATGTGCTTAATCGTTTCTTTTTGCATTTTTAGCACTTGGAAGACATTTGGAGAAAATACACGTGACTTGGGCTCTATTTTTGAATAAACGGGACAAGAGTACGACTTTACACAAAAGAAGGCTTGAAGAAATATTCATAAAAGGTGGAGACGGCGTCAGGAATACTTGCGACGCCTTCTGGATTATCAAGCGACCGCGTTAGAGAACTTGTGATGGCGTCTGTATTGTAGCCATCATAAAGAAACCTTGAGAATACTCGCAGCGCGACGACATCAGGATTTATTACGACGCCGTCGCAGATTTTTTCTTATAAATACAAACTCGTTTTAGTGTTTAAGATAGCCATATAGTGAGTGAGTTCAGGTAGAAGAACGCTTTGTAGCTGACGCTTGGGAAGTATTTTTATGGTTCCCAACACTTTAGTATTCCAAATCGCTTGTTTTTCAATAATAGTGAAGCTATTTATCTTTAATATTTCAATATGTCTTATTGTTTGATTAGTTATTGTGCTTTGCTTATCTTTAACATGATAGGCTATATCTCTTTAGTGTTTGCTGGTGATTGCATGTGAATTGGTATGTAGATCCTAATAATATTGCTCCTTGATTGATGTGTGTGCATGTTTAGACTCTCGAACCCTAGTTATTTAAGTGTATCGAAGATCTAGAGCGGCATGATTGTGTAGAAAGGATTCCATTCGTAATAGTCTTCATACTACCTTTCCCATCTATGGATGATCCCCATTAAGTATTTTAATGCCCGTCTATCTCCCTAGGGGCCTTGTAACAGTCTTCATATTACCTTACTTATGCGTTTCCCTAGAAAAGTATCACGTAGATGACGTTTTCGTGTAATTCGTCATGCTTCTCGGAAATACTTACACATACATCTCAAGTGTGACAAGGCAATAGAGTTAGGAGAAGATAAATAAGAGATCACTGCATGATTAAAAATAAACACTTCTCTTTTATCATAAGATTCCTACATAAGATTAGTTATTATTAGATATATTATTAAAAACATACCCCCTTAAAACCACGAGATTTAAATTGCTTTCATAAACATAAAAAATACCAAAATATTCTTCTTTCAACCTGTAGACCTTAGTTACATCTAGTTTAGATCTTCATACGCTATTCCCCTAGAGAATGATAACAACCCCCGTGTCTTGCCTATACTACACAACAACAGTTAGGTACACTGCCTAGGGAGTTGTAAAACTTAGTGATGTTTTGCCACCTCATCATTAGGATTGATTTACAAGTAAGAATATACAACCTAGATTTTTGAAAAGACTTCTCACCTTAGGATTATATATGAGTCAAAAATCATAATCACATTGTTGGTGAAAGAATTACACAAAACTTCTAAACATAATGCACTCAAAGTTGCATTAATATCCAATAAGGATTTTGAGTAGATGTCACAAATTAAGACTAGGCACGCATGCACTTAAATGTAATTAGATATCTATCACATTTCTCCTTGAACATCTAGGTCTAGCTTTACACTCCTAAAGTGCTTGTATGTGAAACTATGTGCTCTAATTTGAATATGCATTATGCTTACTTGAGTATGTTATATTGACGCATGATTGATAAATTTGCCCTATGAATAACTATATGATGATGTTATGCATGTGATTACTTGAATTTATCAACATTTAGATATGTATTATATGATGTTATGCTTGAACTAATCCATGTTTGCAAGTTTCCAAATGGTAAGCTAACCCATGTTGGACTTGAACATGTGTATATTTTTGTTGCTTGTGTTGTTTTGTGTTTGGTTATTACTAGTTTTACCCAAGAACACCTTGAAGGTAATGCTCTTGACCCATGGATCCCCACCTTAAAACAATGGGGATAAACGATCTAGGGGGAGCATGTGAAATGATATCTATTCTCTACTTCTACAACGATATCAACCTTACAATAAAAGAACAAGATCCTAACTTTTTGATTTGACAAAAGGGGGAGAAGGAAAGCAAAGCAAAGATGCTTATTATGGATCGGGAAAGCTAGTATAACTAGCTATTACGAAAGCAAAAAGCCATAGCATACATGGAAGTAGAAAAGCTATGTAAGAATTATAAGGTGAAGACAATGTTCAAGCTTCACCAAATTACAAGGCCAAGATGCCTATTATGGATTGGGAAAGCTAGTATAGCTAGCTATTACTGAAGCAAAGAGCCATAGCGTACATGGAAGTAGAAAAGCTACGTAAGACTCATAAGGTGAAGACAATGTTCAAGCTTCACCAAATTATGCCAAGATCAAGACGTAAACTACATCAGCGACGGTCTTCATCTTCGCTACGTTTGTAATTTTATTTGCTTTTCAAAATTTTATTTGTCATCATCAAAAAGGGGGAGATTGTTAGTGCAACATTGACTATGATATCCTTTATGTTTTAACGATGAAAAATAAACGTTCGCAAAACGTAAAATAACAAACGATAGCCAAAATCCATAAAACCGGATTGTAGCATTTGGCGCGCTGGTCACGCGTCAGCACGTGGCCAGCGCGCCACTTGCGAATTCTATTTTTATGGATTTGTTCTTGTCGGCTATCCTCTTACCCGACATATGTGGAAGCTTCAATAAAGGTATGTATATGATATTTGAGCATTTAGGAACACTCCAAATGAGGTTTAGACTTAGAGAGGATAAAAAACAAATTCTCCCGTTTTTCAACAAAATGGCAACTCAAATCTTTTATCAAACGCCTCTAGCTAAGGCCGAAACATCTTTCTAAACCTAGTATGATCATATTTTCAACATACTATCAAACAAAAGTATTCATTTGGCCTTAATCCGGATTTACGTTGTTCCTAATTACGTAACGGTCTTTATTCCCTTATTGATAAAATTAAGTTAAAGGTTACTTTGCGTAAGCGCATCTTTTCCTATTATGGGATATTCTTTACTTGAGATGCAAAGCACTTAGCTTGTTTGCATCAAGATTATTAGTGATCAAATCCATTGTTAACTATCATGGATTAAAGTCTAATGACTAATTGAGTTTGTGGTATTTAGAGGTTAATCATGCTTTGAGTTTTCTCACCTCCTTACCAATAAATGTTTTACAAACTCACACATGTATTCCTCACATGTACAAGATGACTTACAAACTCCCATACCTCTCCCTAAAACACTTCCATACCATACTTCCTACAGCATATTCCCTATAATCATTTGTTAATCTCTTTTCTAACAAATGACTAAACACCCTTACATAATTTTACAACACATTCTTCCTAATCATTTGTTTACCCTTCTTACCCAACAAATGATTATATCCTTCAAACACTCTAACCACTCATTTCTTAAACCATCCCACAATCTCACGACACTAGCAACTGACGGTTCATGATAAACAGGGGACTTAAGTGGCAGAGAAGGTACTTAGGCAATAATGTAATCAGGAAATAGCATACAGTTTAAAAACACTTGTGTCCAGAAAAGCAATCATGTTGTTCAAAATTCAAGGTTTTCAAAGTATAGGTATTCAATGATCTCAAATCAGGTAGTTAGACAAATCAACATTGGTAAAATAGTCAGGTAAATGTAAATGTAGTAAAATATCGAGTTTGTATAAGAGCATGTGAATTCTCCCCCAAAAAAGTTAAAAAAACAAGTATATATAAGGGGGCTATGAAACTCACCTTGAGTGAATGGAAATCAACAAGTATAACACAATAGAAAAAATGCGTCACGAAGGAAATCCGAAGGCAACCTAAATTATCATAGGTCGTATAAATACCGAGTACTTGAATAAAATCTTATAGTTGTTACATCGTACTATATATCGTTCGGGCTATCATAATTTTTTTTTTTTTTTATAAATTTTTTTTTGATTTTTTTTTTTTTAAATTTAAGAGGTCATGACATGACGTTCGAGGAGTTAGGACACTTTAAATCGTAAATCCAACAACTCGTCGAAACGCCATCCGAAGAGGCCTCATTATGAAACTCCCTAGTAATATAGTACTTTGATAACCACATAATATTCTATATAGCTCAATCACCAACTAATGGTTTTGGAAAAATTGTGCTTAACAAGTTAAAACGTTTATAATTTCCGTTTAGTAAAACTGGCGTAACTTTCGCGTTTTAAACCCGATTCTCGCGTTTCTTATGTCCATCTTTTCGTATCAAGACGAGTTATCATAAATCGACATTTTCGAATTTCGGACCAACAGTACCAGTAAAACATTAACTGTTCAAATCGAACCTTAGGTATATTTTTATCGATTAATTGTCGTAAAACCCGTAAACGCCGTATTTTATAAATTCGATATAAACTCCGTTTTTAATGATTTCTTTCGAGGACGTTCTCTGATTTGAAAAGATCTATTTTTTTATGATGTTTAACCAAAATATCACTTTCTGTCGATGAATAGAAACTATTTATAAAAAGTAATTTTTTATAAAAGGTATAATGACGTTAAACTTGCGAAATTCAAAAACTTCGTTCGTTATTAATTGAAAAATTACGATTCTTATCATTTTGGAATCCTAAAAATATGTATTATTTGTTAAAAATATCAACCCTTGCTGTTTATAATTTTTATAAAAATGTTTTTATAAAAATTTACTTACGACTTCGTTTATAAAACGTAATAACACGTATTTAACGTAACTTTTTCCGTTATTAATTCCGTTTAACAAGTTTCTTACTTTTTCGAATCCGTCTGAAATGTATTATCTTATAAAATAAGAATAAGATATGTAAAATTTTCGACTTTGGACAAATGTTTGCTTAAGGCTTGTTGACATCCATTTTAACCTATTCTTTATACTTTACTACTTTTTGTATTTTTATTCCCAAGTCTCATATACATATATATTATAAATCATACATATATTGAATTGTCACATTGACCAGAGTAGTCCTCATATTTTCTAGTTACCAAGGTTAACAAATCCATGAAATACTCAAATATCATAATCTTTACCTTAAGTAACTTAATTTTTACTAGTTTTGCAATAATCATTTTTTACACGAAAATAACTTGATACAATAATTTCTCATATCTTTTAACATGATTTAAGTAATAACACTACATGTACATAAGTGTGTAAAATGAATCATATTTCCAAGTATAAACTTCATTGTTGTAATGTATAAAAACCTAAATGGTGATGTTAAGCTAAATACAATAAAATTCATGTGCATCTAAAAATGAAATTATAAAAACATAAAGAGTTTAAATGGCCTTATGATGAATGAGGATGGTGTACGAATGCTAGTAATAACCCTTGTTTAGCCACAAAATCAAAAGCTTGCACTAATAAACACTAAGTAAAAGCTTTCCTTCACTAAAACCCTATCTTCCTTTTTCTTGATTATTACTAATATATTGTTAACCAATGCTTTGCAAATGCCTTAGATATATCTTAGAATCGGTGTATAAAGAAGTGAATGGATGTAGAAAAATTTGTATGGGTTTGGTTGGTAAGATGTATGTAAGCCCGTAGCCATATATGGGCAAAAAGGAGAGGTTTTTTCGTTTATGATTTGTCCTAAGTGTGTTGGAGAGTATGGATCTCTTATGCAAAGAATAAGTAATAAACTTAGCAAGACTAGTCAAGGAGAACATAGAAAAGGCTCAAGGCATGGCTCATGTCAAGGTAGTGGGTAGGCATGGTCTTGCCATAATGAGGTTAAGGTGTTGCTTACATGAAGTATGTGTAGGTTTTGACCAAAAATGGAAATCTTATCTCATTTTTCACTGTATAATATTGTTATATTATACAAGATTTTCGGAAATTACAAAGATATACATGATATATTTATGTAATTTTTGTGTAATTGGGTAAAAAAGGTGGGTATTTGTTGGAAGCGTAGGAAAGTTTTTGTGGTTCCGGGAGTGGCCTAAAACCGCAAATTTATCGCGAAACGTATATACTATAACGTATCCATAAAAATAAAAATATAAAGAGGGTGATAATACTTTTCAACAAAAATAAAATAATGTTTATATCGTTGGTAAAATGTTATCGTTTAAGTGGGTCAATCGTCTCGTAAAATAATATTTATAAATTTAAAACTCATATAAATATTATATAAATGATTCTAAAAATGTTTTGCCAAAAGTTTTATTAAAAACGAACCAACACTATTCATGTCAGGAAATAGTGTATAAAAATCATATTTCTCTTGTTTTATTCGTTAAGTGAAAGTTTTTAGCTTACGCGATTTAATTATGTGATGAGAATTAAAGTAAACGCGCACGAGAGAGAAAAAATAAATAGTGAATTTAATGACGTCGTTCATTGATCAAAAATACGGATTGTTACATGCTTCAGCTGTGGAAGCAAAAGGTTTAGTGCAAGTGCATCCAAATCTGCATTACCTGAAGGAAGCAAAGATTTCATCGCATACTGCGACGCTTCAAAGAAGGGTTTGGGTGCTGTATTGATGCAGAGAGAAAAAGTGATTTCTTATGCATCACGCCAGTTGAAGATTCATGAGAAGAACTATACGACTCATGATTTAGAACTTGGTGCAGTGGTGTTCGCTCTTAAGATCTGGAGACATTATTTATATGGAACTAAGTGTACGGTGTTCACCGATCACAAGAGTTTGCAACACATTTTAGATCAAAAAGAGTTGAACATGAGGCAACGCCGATGGTTAGAGTTGTTGAGTGATTACGATTGCGATATTCGTTATCACCCGAGGAAAGCAAAT
Organism: Tanacetum coccineum; assembly: GCA_026074375.1. Classification (NCBI taxonomy): domain Eukaryota; kingdom Viridiplantae; phylum Streptophyta; class Magnoliopsida; order Asterales; family Asteraceae; genus Tanacetum; species Tanacetum coccineum. The sequence continues at coordinate 24,648 of BQNB010030740.1, read as the reverse complement.
GTCGTTGTTGATGCTTTGAGCAGGAAAGAACGAGAACCACCGTTGAGAGTTCGAGCTTTGGTTATGACGATTAGTTTGGAGCTTCCCAAACAGATCTTAAATGCTCAGACTGAAGCGCGAAAACCAGAGAACATTAGAAGTGAAGACGTTGGGGGAATGTTGATTGAAAATGCAAAATTTTTCCGGAAGCGATTAGTAGAAACAAAAGTTGGAACCGACGGGCGAAGGAACACTATGCCTCAATGGTCAGAAGTTGGTTACCGATTTATGGCGATTTGGCGGACTGTGATCATGCACGAGTCCACAAATCAAAATACTCTATACATCCCGGGTTCTGAAAAATGTACCAAAGACATGAAGAAGCTATAATATTGTGTGGCCCAATATGAAAGGCCCGACATAGCCACTTATGTTAGCAAAGTGTTTGACATGTGCTAAGGGTCAAGCTGAACATCAAAAGCCATCAGAATGGTTAGGGTACAACCTAAGATCCCTGAATGGAAGTGGGACAACATCACCATGGATTTTGTTACCAAGCTTCCTAAGACGTCCCAAGGCTATGACACAATATGGGTGATCGTTGACCGACTCACTAAGTCTGCGATCTTCACACCAATGAGAGAGACTGATCCTTTGGATAAACTTGCAAGATGTACTTAAAAGGAATGGACACGAGGCATGGATAAGCCCGTCGCTTTAATCATTGCGATCGTGACACGAGATTCGAATCTAATAAATTCTAAAGGTCCACTTCAAGAACGCTTTGGTACAAATTTGGAATAAGTACTGTGCGTATGCATCCACAAAACCGACGTGCAAAGCGAGAGGACCATTCAAACGTCTCTAAGAAATGTTGCGTGCTTGTGCCAATCGACTTTGGAAAGGTTTGGGTTAACCATTTTCCCATTAGTCCGATTTTCATACAACAATAGCTATCACGCTAGCATCAAAACCACACCATTCGAAGCACTTTATGGCGATAAAGTGTCGATCACCTGTTGTGTTGGAATGAAGTTTGGAAGAAAGCTCTAAATACTCGTCCAGAACTAATCAAGAGACCACTGATAAAATCATCCAGAATCAAGCAAAGGATGCAAGCCGCTCGTTAACGACAAGAAGAGTTACGTCTGACTTGAACGAAAACCGATGGAATTCCAAGTCGGGGATAAGGTTATGCTTAAAGTTTCAGCCTTGGAAAGTGGTCGTTCGTAACGTTTTGCAAACGGGGGAATGACCCTAGGTATGTAGGACCTTATAAGGTGATAGAAAGAGATGGAGAAGTTGCTTACATGCTTGAACTTTCATAAGAGATTAGCAGAGTTCATAAAACTTTCAATGATCAAATCTGAAAAAGGGTCCATGCCGACGAACCATTACCGTTCCGTTGGATGGACTTCAACTGAAGGACAAGCTTCATTTTGTTTTGATGAACCATGAGAAATAGTGGGCCGGAAGTTAAACGGTTGAAACTAAGTCGGATCCATAGTCAAAGTTAGATGGAACTCCAAGAGAGGTCCTGAGTTCACGTGGGAGCGTGAAGACCAATTCAAGAAGAAATATCCACACCTCTTCACCGAGACCGCATCGTCGTCAAGTGCTGCATCGTAAGCCTTGAGGACAAGGCTCGTTTAACGGGGGAAGTCTATAACACCCTGTGTTTTCAAGTCATTGACGACATCAATAAATTCACAATGTATCTATTTGTATCGTAACGCATTTTGCTATTAAATCATAAGCGATAGGTTAAATCGCGTACGCCAAAAATTAGCGTTCAATGTAAACAGGCATCAAACAATTAAATGTTTACATCAAGCAAGGGTTATATAATTATTTGAGATAATTTTTAACTTTGTTTCTTTTTATTTTTTCGATACGTAAAGTGTAACGTTTTCGCGATAAATTGCGTTTAGGCGACTCCCGGAACCACAAAAACCCCCCCTTTATTCCCTACGCTTCAACAAATACCCACTTTTTTTACCCAATACAAAAAAAAATTACATAAATTATTATCATGTATATGCTTTGTTTTGCCGAAAATCATTCATCATATACAAATATATACATGAAAAATGACATTATGCTTGCAACTTGGTCAAATTTCACACCATACTTCATTTATGGCACACCATTCCTAACATACTTTGACTCTTGAGGCCATACCTAAGACCAAGACCATTACTTGCACCTTACTTTGACTCCTAGACCATGCCTTGCACCATACTTACATCTATACATAAGATGACGATAACGACCTCACCTTTACACAATTTACACATAACAACAAAATCAAACAAAAACCTTCCATTTCCTCTCTAAATTGCTTTCGAAATTACAACACTCTTACCAAACCCATATCAATTTTTATACAACCATACAACAACCTATACACATCCATTAATAGTTTATTCAAGGGAGGATACCCAAGCAAAGACTAAGCATTTCCAAGTATTACTTAAGAAAAAGGAAGTTAGGGTTTTGTTAAGAAATCAAGGGTTATTATTTGATGCAACTTTGGTTTGTGGGCTAAATAAGGGTTTAGCACTACTTATCAATCATCCATCATACCTCATAGAGGTTACTATGAATCTCTTTATGTTCTAATAATCTTCATTTTTTAAGCATAAATTTTCTATTATTTTAATCACTCATTTAGATTTTTTATCAGAAAATGAGATTTTAAAACCTTGAAAATGATAATATGATTTACTTTTATATATGGTATGATATTACATATATCATGTTAAAAATGAAATGATAAAATATGTATCCATGTTGTTTTGAGGTGTAAACCATGATTATGGGATATATTAAGTGTTTTTATAGTTTTATTAATATGTTCAAGTTAACGAAATACATAAGACAATTAAGGTTAATTATCGGACTTAATATTAAGGTATAAGAACATTAAAATAAAGGTAATAGTTAGAATAAGAAAATATAACACTTATGGTTATTATGTAACAATTATAAAGTGGAAAAACAAAAAAACAAGTACAAAATATGAACGCTAAGAATGTCCCATCAAACATTCTTCCCAAAGAGCATAAAAAATTTATTATTTTATATTTTTAAAGATATACATTTTCACGAACGATTCCCGAAAAAGTAAGAAACTTGTAAACGGATTAAATAACGTAAAAAGAGATACGTTAAAAACAGTTATACGTTAAGTGAAACGAAGTCGTAAGGTAAATTTTATAACACATATTTATAAAAATTATAAACAGCAAGAGTTGATATTTTTAACCAAATAATACATATATTTTTAATTTTAGAATTCCAAAATGAAAAGAAACGTAATTTTTCAATTAATAAACGAACGAGTTATGAATTCGCAAGTTTACACAATTAATACTTTTATAAAACTATTTTTATAAAAGTTACTATTCCGATGACATGAAAGTTAATATTTTTGTAAACCTCAAAAAAAATATAACATTCAAATACGAGAACGTCCTCTAAAGAAACGTTTAAAAACGGAGCTATAGACACGAAAAAATACGACATTTACGGGTTAACACAACAAAAACGATTAAATAAAAGTCATAATCTGGGTGGTGAACAGTAAAAGTTACTGTTCACACAAGGGTCAAAATACGGAAAATGCCAATATTATGATTAACCCGACTAATACGAAAAGATGGACATAAGAAACGCAAGATTCGGGTAAAAACGCGAAAGTTACGCCCAGTTTTGCAAAAACGATAATTATGAAACGATTTTAAACTTAATAACACTAATTTTTACAAAACCATAGTTTGTTGATTGAGCTATATAGAATAATTAAGTGGTTTATCAAAGTACTATATAACTAGGGAGTTTTCATAATGAGGCCTCCACGGATGGCGTTTTCGACGATTTGTGGATTTACGATCTTAAAGGTGCCTAACTCCTACAGATACGACTAGGTCCATGACCTCTTTAATTATGAGATCCCGAACGATATACTATGTAAGCAATATAATATCTACATTCAAGTACTCATACTTAAACGATCCTATGATAATTTAGTTTGCATTCGATCTTTTCCGTGCCCCACCCGCTTTAATCCTGCGATATTTGATTATCAAACTCAAACATCAAGGTGTGTTTCATAAGCCCCACATTTTACGTAATTCCAATGATTTTATAACTATGGGGTGGAAACATTCTTTGTTTTACAATGGACGCAAGTATTGATTACACGTTTGCCTAAGTAGCGATAACCCAATTAAGCCCACTCCAAATAACTGTCAATTGCATAGATGTAGTTGGGAATTACACTAAGTAGACGCAGAATGTATTATCTAATATTGATCTATTCGGGAAACGACCTCTCCCGTTCGGAGTGACTACTATCAGCTGAAAACAACTATAGCATGTCGATTTTGGGATGTTTTCGGGTTAAAACACATATACGGGCTGGTAGCAAAATTATGCGAACAAGACTGTCGAGCTTAGTGTCCATGATCTTAGTGTAAAATGTAATCTAGTTTTGTGAGATCTGCATGTGTTGCATTATCACTAAAAAGACTTGCGGTCCTACACATTTTGATTTATCAAACCTATGAATTCACCAACAATTATGTTGACGTTTTTAAGCAATGTTTTCAGGAGATCAATAGGCATGGGATGCCAGGGATGCATTGGGTTACATTTTGGATTGCACGCTTAAAGAATTTAGGTGTGCATCATATGTTGGGGAACGTATTGTCCAACTTTGTAATATATCAACAATAACAAGTAAAGCTATATGCTTTTGTAATAAGTCTTTCATTAATCCAATGTATCATTTTAAACGACTTATTTTGTGTCGTTCTTATATATCTTGGCATTGTCTTGAAATAACAACCGCCCCGACCCTTAATCCTCCGCTGCGACCCCCAATTTGGGGTGTTACAAATTAATAATGACAAGTAATGTATATGTGATAATGGATAATAAGAGATGCAGTAAGTAATAAGCTCATAAAGTAATAAATGTATATGTGACAAAGTATTTATAGTTGTTCGGCTTATAAGGACAAACCTTCCTTTGCCCTTGCTAATACCACTTCCCTGAGGTCACCTACTCGAAGAGTTCCTAATACACTAATACACCATTACTTCCTCAAGCGGCTGAGAAGACCTTCACAACGTTTGCTTACCCATGTTAACCGGTGTTAAAGTTAAACACCCTGAGACTATGAGAAAGAACCATCCATCATATACACCCATCAATAATCCTAACCTAGGTATTATGTATGGAACACAATATACCAAAGTAGTTTCCCTCTACTTGGTACCAAACATTTACACCTTTTACAATATACACCATTGTCACTAAACACTTATCGAAATGATTTTAATTTCTTTGTACTTAATGAATGAGAGAAGAAGGTCTTGAGGTCAGTAGCTTGACTCAAGTAAGAGGAAGGATCTTTCCTAAAAGTAGGTTGATGAGCTCGATCATGAAAATGCTTATGTCGGTACGACATCTTCTATATAAGAAATCTACAAAACACTAAAAGAAATATCATGAAAAATTCATCATGGTTTAGCTGAATATAAGATAGAGAATTATATGTAAATAGGAGTAAGAACAAGTGAAATGAGTTGATATTTATAACCAAGAGTTTTACTGTAGCCCGGTTCTGCCGGTGCCATTGTCCAATGGAACCGGCAGCCAAACACGATGGCACCGGCCTACAGTAACTCAAATCCGAATTTTGAGTTTAAAGATCTTAAAGGATCAAAGGTAGATTGCAAGATCATGTTTAGATTTGGAAAAGAGAAAGTCCTACTTTGTGATTTTAAAACTTTTATGAGGTTTGTTAATTTAAAGTGATTAAGTATAATTTTTGAAAAAATGTTTATGTGATGTGTGGAAAGATTTAGTTATGAGAAATTAGAGAACTATGATCTAGACCAAATAATTTACTGTTTATTTATAGTTGCAAAAATATTTGAGGTCTTTTATAAAAAATTTATCCATATGAATTGTTTAAAAGTGTGTTGAGTGAATTGATTATATGAATGAAAAGTATGCAATATGGTTAGAGAAACATTTAGATTTAGAGCAAATGAATTTTGTTGTTCATAAGTTTATGGCTTTGTTATTAACAAAACAAAGAAAGATCGTAGAGTATAAATATTTTTACGGTTTATTTGTATTAACAAAATGGTTAATTATCATGTGTAAGTTCAATTAATTACATTAAATTATTATATCTTCTCAGATTTTTTGACTAAAGTATATAAATAAAAAATATATGAACTACCTTTTCAAACACCCATCAAACCCTAATTCAATGGCGACAACCGGCGATTCCGTTTTCATACCATAATTCACTCCGATCTACTACCTTTCATTATCATATTCTTATTTTATTTCCTTTTTCTTTCAATGGGAGATCAAAAGTGGTACTCAAACAAAACAAAGGAGGATCATACCCAACAGATATCCAAATCTGTATTTGTTACGAATATTCCCGATCAATTTATGTCGTGAGATCTGTGGAAGGTGTGCAACGCTTATGGTACAGTAATTGACGTTTTCATTCCTTTCAAAAATATCTAAATCTGGTAAAAGATTTGCTTTCGTTCGTTTCATTAAGGTTGTTAACTTGGATCGTCTGATTGAAAATTTATGTACTATATGGAATGTTCGTCTTTGCCTTCATGCGAATGTTGTACGATTCCAAAGAGTTTCAAAACCTAATGCTTGAAAACCTAAAGAGTCGACCCATGAGTCTCCCATGGGTGCAAATGTAGGGAAATCCATAGGCTTATTTGCTTTTGTTCTTAAATCAGGGACCCCTAATACCAGTTCAAGATAGGACTCTATTCTAGCTATGGTCCTTGATGACTCGTGCATTATGGATCGTGACTTTAGTTTCTCTCTTATGAGGAAGGTTAAAGATATCAACGTTCTGACTAATCTTTACATAACCCTTAAAAAGGAAGGTTTGTTTTGTGTGCTTGTTTTGTATGTTTGATTTATGCATTGTATATTTTGCATATTGTATGTTTGTGTGCATTATTACAGTTCGCTGTAACCTTCTGAGTCGAATACTCAATACGGCGTATTCATTTTCTTGGATATGGCGTATAATTTTTTTTCAAACCAATACAACGTATTCGACTCTATTATCAATACGGCGTATTCAGTTTACTGAATACGGCGTATTAAGCTATTTGACAGTTTTCTTTCCTAGCAAATTTATCACAGGTAAATATGGACGACCCCAACATAACTATGAAAGAATATATCAGGCTTGAGGAAGAAAAAGCTCATAGGCGTGGTAAGGTGTGTAACTGGGAAACTGCTACGTATGGTAAGATCTGATAAGATAAAGACGTTCACGACCTTAGATCTGTTGAAACCGAATTCCCAGCTATTGCTTTATAACTGCATCTCACAGGGAATAATCACACCTAATAGATGCAAAAACACACTCCTAGTCGAACCCACTGAAAGTCCCTCTTAATGACAATGAAATTGACTTTATAATATCGTTTGACGAATCCTATGAAGAACGAATTACAAACGGTAATTTTTTGACAAATACTCGAATTGTTACAAAAAAATAATTTTATGTCAAGATTTGAAAACGGCTTCGGGAAAATGATAAAATAAAAGGCAATATGGCTTTCGTTCCAATTCACCCGAGCCTACGTCAGTTAAAGTTGATGATTTAGGACTTCCCCCCCATTTAAAGATTTTGAAGAATGAATTTCAACCATTTTTACAATGATGCTCTAACGTCAAAATCAAGATTTTCTTAACTTGAACCTACTATAAGTATCAACATGTCGATGAATTTAATTTGAAAATAACATCATTGTCCGAAATTGAAAGAAGAGGAACCAAAACGTTTAAACTTTAATATCTATTTCTTTTTTAACGAATTTATCCTAAGGATTCCTAAATCATGATAAGAAGTGATAATGATGATGAAAATCCCGATAATGAACACTCTATTCGAGGGATTTTATCTTTAAACCGTTACTGATGTAATAAATACGATGTTGGTGCCTATTGCACCTGGGTCAAATTAAGCTTTTGGAAATAAGTCATGATACATTTTTCAAAACTGAAACTTTTATCAAGGGATTAAATTTTAATATCATGACTTGGAATCATCTTAACAAAGGGATGTCATTCATTTTCCTAATCAAGAATTTGTATGTGCCATTTGGCGTCCCATTCGACCCCAAGTTGTTTTATAAGGTTGAGATTAAATTGGGGCAAGTATAACTTAAAGACTTTTTTGTAAACAAAAGTGCTTGCCGGGAGACAACCCGGAATGTATTTTTAATTTTTATCGAGTCTGTCTTTCCAGATTTTTTATACGGTGTATCTAAACCTCATTGAAAACGGCGTATGACCTTTTGGAAGTTATCCAGTCAATTATTTTTTTAGTTATTTAAGACTTTATTGTCAATCATTCGATACTCCATATTCGTTGAACGAATACAGCATAATCGACTTCTACAGGTATCAATACGGCGTATCCTGGGGAATGGATACGGCGTATCGACTTACTGTACAGTTTTAGGTTTATATTTTGAGTGTAACCAACGAATACACGGAGATAGAATTGCACTTGTTTTTCTTATATCTTGCACAGGACCTTACTGAAATGAAAACGATGAATATTGGTGAAAAATTTACAAATGGAGATCTTGAAGTGTTGGAGTCTTGAAACTTCAAGGCGGCTGTTCAACACAATCTTGCTAATAAACTCAACATGGAGAATCTACCGATTCTTTTTAATTCCCGTATTTAATGTTTTATCTATACAACGAGGACGTTGTATAATTCAAGTAGGGGGGATGGAATTATAGTGTTTACTTGTCCTAATTTTCACACTAAAATGCTTAAATTATGCTCAAATTTTAAAAAAAATTCAAACAATACTTTTTTTGAAATTACTTGATACCATACCACTCACAATCACACCTTATAATATATGTGAGGATATCACCTTAACCGTTTCTAAATGTTTACACTCAAATTCCACAACATAATGAGTGTGGCGGTCGATTTTGTAAGAGCTTAAAACCTGGCTTGGTATATTTATTCGAGACCGCAGTGATAAGTACTATAGATTTAGATGGAGTAACTTGTTTAAATTGGTAAATTTTAGATTACACCCAAATCGCCTTTACATGTTGCTTATTAACTAACTACACTGGTTAGTTAACCCCCGTATAAACCATTTGTTTACTCTCATTTTAAGAGTAAGATACCCCTAAACAACCTTGTAGAGCCTATCCTTTAGGACACACAATTATTTGTTTTGTGTTACACCTTTACACCTAGCATACGCCTGTTAGATAAGATTATTTTATAGTTGCTAGTTGCTACAGTTAAAGTTTTGCTTAAAGTGTAAAGTTTGTATTTCCCGAGTCTTGTGTCAAAATTTTCTATCTTTGGTACGGTTGGAAGAAATTTACACATCACAAATGGAAATGTATATTATAGTTAAAACTCATGTATTTTTACCGCCATCACAATTAATGGTACGTCCGAAGAATGAAGAATTACCGAAGGAATTATCCAGAATTATTATGATCGTGAAGATGGTGAAACTACACCGAGTTTCGTAGTATAGTGTTAGCAAAAAAAAATCGAAAAAATTAGAAAATTCGCAACAAAAAAGAGAAGAAAAAGTTTGAAGATAATCGTTTCGCAACTACCGAAGGAATTACACGAAGGATCGATTATTCGTTGATACAAATCGACGATGTAGAGTATTGTATAAAGTGGAAGATATCGCCACTTGCCTTGTAAAGCATGTAAAGTATGGGATGTTTGGGAAGTTGACCGTTACGGAAATGCCAACTTAGGTTGTCGTTTTTGATCTATGATCAAGCCGTTGTAAATAGTTGTGTCTTTATCATGGTAGCGGTCGGGAAAAAGTGTCTTACAACTTGTATTTTAGACTTAATCTATTTGTTTCGTAATTTTTATTTAACAACAATTTAATTCCATTTCCTAATAATTAACCATGGGTTTTACGTGAATGAGGATGTGATCGAGCGTGCATGTCTATTCCGTCGTTACGCCCGTGTATGCATGTCTCAGCTGCCTTGTTGGTTTATTACTATTGGTGAAAGTTAGAAGATCCATACCCTATATTACTTTACTATTCCTACTCTTTAGCTTATTCGAGGTGGGAGTGAGCAGTCACATGTGTCTATCCCGTCATTACGGGTGTGTATGTGTGGTATTTGTCGCTCTCTTGGAGTATTGGTATCGATAAAGATTAGTTAGAGTAATCAAACCTAAGCCTTATCATACAAACCCATATTTACCTTTATAAACTTGTTACTCCTTAGCTTTAGCGGTGGAGATGTCTATCCTTGCCAAGCTTATGATAGAATACTCGTCACGACCGAGCAATTGAGCAAATTAGTTACATATTACCACATAGATTAGTTGAGTGATTTGAGTGTTTTCATCTTCATATTTCGTGACGTGTTTGGTTGTGTACTTGTAATAGATCAAATAAATGCTTTAAACGGAAAATATCCTTAGGGATACATTTTTATAAACTTCTAAAGGCTACTTAAGGACAAGTAGGATTCAAGTGGAAGGATATTTGATAACATCAAATAACGTCTATTTTATAACATCATTTATCCCATGTACTAGACACTTTTTCCTGACCGTTACCATGATAAAGACACAACTATTTACAACGTCTTGATCATAGATCAAAAACAACAACCTAAGTTGGCGTTCCCGTAACGATCAACTTCCTAATCATCCCAAAACTTTACATACTCTACAAGGTAAGTGGCGATATCTTCCACTTTGTACAATACTTTACATCGTTGATTTTTTAGACGTATCAACGAATAATCGATCATTCGTGTAATTCCTTCGGTAATGCTCTTTGCGAAATGATTATCTTTAAACTTCTCTTTCTATTTTTGTATTTTTCCATTTTCCAGATTTTTTTAATACCTATGCTTCAAATCTCGGTGTAGTTCACACTTTCAACGATCTTAATCATTCTGGATAATTTCTTCGATAGTTCCTTCGTTCTTCAGTTTCATTAATAATTGTGATGGCAGTAAAATCACATGAGTTTTGACTACTAATATACATTCTCATTTGCAATGTGCAAATTTCCAACCGCACCAAAGATAGAAAATGACACAAGACCCGAGAATACAAACTTTACACTTTAAGCAACTAGAACTATAAATTAAAACTTAATCTAAAAAAGGTAGGTTAAGGGTAAGGTTAACAAAACAAAATAATTAGTGAAATTCCTAAAGGATTGGCTCAACGAGTTGTTTTAGTGGACCAACACCTCTAAGGATAGAGTGGAAAAGGGGTTTTAAGACTGAAGTTAACTAACCAGTGTAGTTAGTTAAATAAGCAACATATAAAGGCGATTTGGGAAATTTAACCAATTATTTAACAAGTTACTTCCATCAAATCATAGTACTCATCATCGTGGTCTCGAGTGATATACCAAGCCAAGTTCTAAAGTCCACTACATCATCGGCACACTTATATTTTGTGGAATTTGGGTAAACATTTGGAAACAAAAAGGTTAAATCCTCACAATATCTAACAAGGGTTATTGTGTGCGGGTTATGTAACATGTAATTTCATAAAAGTATGCTTGAAATTTTTTAAAATTTGACAAAAATTAAGCTTTTAGTAAAAATTAGGACAAGTAAAACATTCTAAATTCTATCCCATCCCCCCACTTGAATTATACAACGTCCTCGTTGTATATATAAAACATTAAATACGGGAAATTAAAAAGAATTAGAATGAGAAACTCCCCTGATATTTGCTCGGTAGATTCTCCAATTTGAGTTTATGAGCGAGATTTCGTGTTGAACAGCCGTCTTGAGGTTTCAAGACTCCAACACTTCAAGATTTCCAGATTCGTAAATTCTCGACCAATATTCGTCGATATTTCTTTCACGAGGTCCTGTATGGAATATAGGAAGAACAAGTGCATTCCTATCTTGGTACCTACGGTTAATTTAATCTAAACTAAACAAACTAATTACGGGTCAGTCTGGTGGATACGGCGTATCAGTTTAGTGAATACGCCGTATTCAAAATCTGACAATAATGTTTTTAAAGTGCAATAAAAATAAAGATTGATAACGTCCAGACAATCAATACGCCGTATGGTATGGAGCGGATACGCCGTATTGATATCTGGGAAGACAGACTCGATAACAAAATTAAATAACATTTCGGGTTGTCTCTCGGGAAGCACTTTTATTTATAGTGAAGTCTTTAAGTTAGTCTTTTCTTCAGCTTCCTTTTCACTCCAACTCATGCACGCTAATGTGCCCACGTGTGAGCCATTCTTCCATCTTCGCATCTAGAATATAATCGGGTCCTAGATTCAAAACTCCTTTGTAGAACCCTTTAAGCTTTTGGTATGCATGCGAGATCCCATTCGTCTCATCTTTCTCACTTACCTTTAGTAATGGTGGGATCTTATTACATTGCTCATTAGTGTGGTGTTTAAACCTCGGATGTGATCGCACCATTTGGTAAGTTACTTCATCATCACCATTGTAAAGGGTAATTATCCCTTTTTTTTTTTTTTTTTTTTTTTTTTTTTTATTTTTTTTTTTTTTTTTTTTTTTTTTTATTTTTTTTTTTTTTTTTTTTTTTTTTTTTTTTTTTTTTTCCGAACCATTTTGTTTTAATTCCAACTTCTCTTAAGAACAGTTCGCCAAAAATAACATCACCCATTCGTTCATCACGATAAGTATCCATATCCTCCAAAACTGCAAAATCAGTCATAACAGAAAAGGTTCCAACAAAGATAGGCACATTCATTAAGGCTCCTACAACATTATCCCCTTTGTACATCATCTTATTTTTCATTATTGAATTATGAAATTTTCTTGACATCATATTGACGTACAATAAACGGTGAAAAAGTAAGTGTAGAAAATCAATCCTAATTCAATCATGAAAACTTTAATTGTAGCACACTCTATATGGATCACTTATCATTGTCGCATAACTAGGGTATCAACAATTCCCAGTATAAGATCTACATCCCATTCTAAATTCCTCAATTACCATTACACTTCCAAATGGTGGGCATCGAATCATCTCTTTGATTTCTCCTAAGCTCAAATGGTTCATTTAGATCAGTTCAATGTAATCTTCCAAGAAAGGGTCTAATGATATATTCAACACTAAAGTCTCTCCCATTAGCCTAGCTTCTAAATCAAGCTCTATTCTTTCTCTCAAACTTAGCATGTAGACCCTCTTAATTAAACTACTATCAGTTTTAACACTTGTGAAAACGAATCTTTCTTCCCATAACTCTTAAATAATCTTTCTTTTGTAAACATCAAATCTTAGGCCCAGGCGGTAGAACAAAAATGACTTTCGAGTGAACAAGGGCACTTTGATATCCTCGGCATATCCAAAATTATAAAGTCTACTGGAAGGTAATATGCCAATTCCTACTAGTACAGTTTTCAGCTATTCCTTTTGGATATTCACAGTCCTAACTGCAATTGTTCCACTGTCAACCTAAGTGTAAGCTAATTTGTCCCTAATCCAAGTTTAGTATCGAGAAGCATAACACTAACGCTAGCTTCCCTAAGTCCGAACAAGGGCATGTCCAAAACAACATCATTAATAAAGCAAGGTAAAGTGAAACTCCCTGGGTCTTTCTCCTTTTGGGGTATGGTGTCTTTGATATGTGAAGCTCCATAAGCTTCTACAAATTTTGGTCCATAGTTCCCCACTCCTTCTTTACAGTAATGATTATCCAAACGACTCAGAAAAGGAACCATTGTTTGTCTTGACTTGTACAACAGTGTTCTGTTCTGTCAAGTGGATACGGCGTGTTGGGTAGATCCAATACGGCGTATCAAGTTTGAATCAGCTTCAATAGTGGTTGAAATCGACTTGACTTGGTCTCTTGGGTTCGTTTTAGTTAAGCTTGGTAGGCTTCCAAATCCTCTCTCCTGTAGTACATTACTCATTTGCCCGATTTGTATTTCTAATGTTTTAATTGATGCTCCTTGGTTCCTTATGGCAGCATCTGTTGAAGCTTAGATTTCTTTGATTAAGTTAGAGTTTTCTTCGTGTCTCTTTGCTGATTCACTCATGAATTTGCTCAGGGTATCCTCCATAGATTGCCATAATACCCTGGAGCTGTTGCTCTATATCCTCCTCCTTGAAAAGGTCCACCAAATTGCGTGTAGTAAGCTTCTTCTAGGGTTTTCACCTTCATCCTTTGTGGAAATCTTGTTAATGGGGTCCTTTGCGTTGTTCGCATCCAACTTGAGCTGCATAAACTTTTTTATTCACCTTCTTGATCTCCCTCCAAGATGTTTCAAGTTGTGTTTGTATAGGCAGGCTAAACCGTTCATGGGGGGGGGGATGGGGAGTAGTCTCAGTACTCTTCCACTAGATGTTCCATTGTTGGCCATTTTAAGAGTAAATCTGCTATATCTTAGATGCCTTTTTAGCATCTTCAGCAGTCATGGTTAGAATGACACCTCTCGAGTCAAGAATTTATCGTGTTGGAATATACAATCCATTGTAGAACAAAATTACATCTTGCATCTCAGTCAAATAGTGTTGAGGACACTTCATCAAGAGTTCTTTAAAGCGCTTTCATGCTTGATAAAGGGTTTCATCTGGCTCTTGCTGAAAGTTATTGATTTTCTCCATTTTTTCGCAGTTCAACCAGGTGGGCAATATTTGTTCAAAAACTTAGTTTTAAGATCTTCCCAAGTTTTGATTGAACCAGTTGGTTTCATTTTTATAGCCACCCGGCTTGCGGCCCAGTTTAAGGATATAGCGAAGAACTCTGAAAGCATTAGTTAATAATCCACAGAGGATGTTAGGACATGGAATATGTAAACATTTTTGAGAACTGTCTCCAATGGTTCATTTGCAATCTTCAAATGTCTCAAACCGCTAAATGTGATTTTTCTTGAAAGCTACCATAAGAAATTAGGCCATCATTTCAAATTGATCTTTGTTATCAATTTAGGCCTAACTACTCCTGATCCGTAGTCAGTTCGGGTCTTGCTTATGTATTGCTCCATTGTTTCCGCCATTGCTTCCTCTTCTTCTTCTTCGAGTATTCTTGGTCAAAAATAGATTAAAATCAGGCGATCTCAATTCGTTAAGACTTATGGTCTTGAAGTATCTCCTTGATGATCGAAATTCTCGTTCAGGTTCTTTGTAAGGTGTAAATAGTTCGTTCGTAGAACTCCTTGTCATGCACTACCTGAAACAAGGATAAAACAATCATATGGGGGGGGATTTGTCTGAATAAGTAGAAAAAATTTTTGCACAAAAATCAATCACAGAAAACTTAGAATTTGCTTCTGTTCCAGATGATCGATACGCCATATCCAATGGAAATGGATACACCGTATTAATCTGTTTGAGTGAAAACGTTATATTTGGACAGAAACCTGGATATGCCGTATTCGATGGAAGTGGATACGCCGTATTCAATTGTCGACCAGAACAGTGTATTTAAGAAAACAATTAAATACGCAAACAATTAAACACACAAATATACAAGCAAACAATTAAAGAACAAATTAAACAAAAAAAAAAAAATTTTTATAGAATATACCAGAATATACACTACTCTAATTACAACTAATCCAAAGTTAGATCTAATCTAATGTTAAAAACAAAATATCAAATAAAAATCAAGATTAAATATTTCACTCCCCAGCAACGGCGCCAAAAACTTATAGTTCAGTCGTTGTATGTATATTAAGATTATCAAGTTTTAAATTTATATTTTGCCGACTAAACCAAAAACAACACTTTAACGGGCAGTGTACCCGATTCGGTAGTAGTTTCCGTGGTAAGTAGGCGATCGAACACTTGATGCGATTAAAAATCTAATCAATTTTAATTAATATCTTGGTTATCTAATCTATGTTAATTCTATTCTAAACCTATGTTAAACCTATGTCAGTCTAAATTCTAATTCTAACGGGAAAAGGGGGGTTTTCAGCCTGAGAGACTGGCACGGTTTGGTTGGTGACTACAATCAATTCAAGGCACTGTTACCCACGCAAGCTAATTAACAAAAGATAAAAGAGCGGTCGAACCTTATATAAGAAAACTGTATTAACCATTATTAATCCGATTAGAACGTTGGTTTGTTTATTTAGTGCAATGATTTCTTCTCTCGAGGTGGCATATCATTCTTAGACTTAGGCGTTACATCATCCTAAGACCTAGACACATTAATTCTGTCACAATTAAAGCATCCGCATAAAGCATCCTTATTTGCTGATTATAATCTATCTTAGGGATTAAAGCAATGGTGATCTTGTTAAACCCTAGCTCATAGAGACTTTACCCAATTACCGCTTAATGGAAATTTATACACTATATCCACTTGACCAACTATCCAATGACTCAGAACTTACTTGTTGAATATCTAGGTCACCTGCTAGTCAACAACGATCAATAAACAATTGGCAAAATCCAAAATAACAAGTTAAAGCCCGAAGCGTATCCTATGAACACAGACTTAGAAGGACAAATTTGTGAAACTAAAATTCTAGATGTATAAAACACATAAATTGAGAGCTATCCCGGACTCTAGAATCCGCTGGTCCGCTTCACTAATCTAGTCGAATAATAGGTCGCATACAAAAGCCGCGTAAAAACAATATATAATTGATAAACATAGAACAAGACACTCAACGATAAATCAAGAAATCAGATTAAAACAAATACCAACATTCAGATCTTCATAATAAAGAGGATATTACCCTGAAGGTTTAGCCTTCAAACTCATAATAAATATAAGAAGAATTAAATATAGCCAAGGTAAACTAAAACCGAGTTAACAATGATACTAAAACTAACGATTACTTAAAGTATATGGATTTTTTTATTATAATTTAAAAAAAAAAAAACCCTTATTTTATTGTCTCCTATGAAATTGAATACTTTACTCGACCTCTCTTCACTTTTTATCTCTTCTAAAAATCGACTTTGTGGTTTAGGTATCGAAGAATAGATTTTTTTAGCACACTTAAAACTTGGTGTTTGAGTTTTTCTATTTATAAGTCTGGATTCGGATGGATACAACAAAACCAAGTGTTTGAATACGGCATATTGGGATTTCATGGTATAGGGACCACGCTTGATATCTTTCAGAATATTATATTCATTCCATATTTTGAATACGGCGTATTGAGTCTCTTTGGATACGACGTATTGAGCTTTATTCCTGTGTGGTCTTTGGTGAGTGCAGGTACAGATACGCCGTATCTTCCTTGATGGATACGGCGTATTGGTCTTCAGAATAGTAATCTTCAAAATATCTTCATTTAAGCTCCAGAATGCGCGCCTTTTGCTATCTTTTACTAATTACTCCATAATTACTGCAATTCTCAAATATAAACGATTAAGTAACAATTCTTTGCAATAACTATACAAAATGGGTTGATAACATGGGATAAACGATGCTATTAAATAGACATTATTTGATGTCATCAGAGTGGCACTTCTGGTGAAAGATTGTAGATTGATCAACCGTACGCCTTTCCATACAAAAAACCCATATTTACCTTTTATAAAACTTGTACTGTCCTTGGGCTTGTAGTGTGGAGAATGTGTATACCTTTCCAAGCTTAAATAGATTACTCGTCAAACGACCGAAGCAATTGAGCGAATTAAGTTACATGTTACCCAACATAGATTAGTCGAGTGATTGAGCGTTATCATTCTGCCTATTTCGTCAGGTGTTTGGTTGTGTACTTGTAATATATCAAATAAGTGCTTTAACAGAAAGTATCCTTAGGGATACATTTTTACAAACTTCTAAAGGCTACTTGAGGACAAGTAGGATTCAAGTGGGGGGATATTTGATGACATCAAATAACATCTATTTTATAGTATCATTTATCCCATGTTATTAACCCATTTTGTATAGTTATTGCAAAGAATTGTTACTTAATCGTTTATATTTGAGAATTGCAGTAATTATGGAGTAATTGGTGAAAGATAGCAAAAGGCGCGCATTCTGGAGCTTAAATAAAGATACTTTAAAGATTGCTATTCTGAAGACCAATACGCCGTATCCATCAAGGAAGATATGGCGTATCCATGCCTGCACTCACCAAACACCACAGAGGGATAAAGCTTAATACGCCGTATCCAGAGAGACTCAATACACCGTATTTAAAGTATGGAATCAATGTAATATTCTGGAAGATATCAAGTGTGGTCCCTACTCCAAGAAAAGCCCTAAAAACGCCGTATCCTAACACTTTGGATACGCCGTATCCAACCGACTTCTAGACCTTAATAAATAGAAAAATCAAAAACAGTTTTTCAGTATGCTAAATCATATTCTCGATACCTAAACAATAAAAGTCGATTTTCAGAGGAGAAAAAGAGCAGAAGAGGTCGAGCAACTTTATCAATTCCATAGAAGACATCGTGTAATTTCATTTACTTTAGTAATCGTTCAGTTTTTGGTATCATTCGTTAACTTAGTTAGTTACCTTGGCTAAATAATTGATCTTGTAATTAATATGACGTTTGAATGCTAATACTAGGTATTAGCCATTATTATAAAAGGATTAGAATGATTTGGAATTCGTTTATCTTGATTTCTATCATTTATTGGTTGTTAAATGCTTGTTTATGTTTATCAATTTTAATACTGTTTACGCGCTTTTGTATGCGACCTTCATTCAACTAGATCAGGTGAAACGGAACCAAAGCGGATCTAGAGTCTGGGATAGTCTCATAATTAGTAAATTATACATCTAGAATTCAATAGTTACACAAATATTGTCCCTTCTAAATCTGTGTCTAGGATACGCTTCTGGGCTTAACTAGTTAATTGGAATATTTGCAAATGGTTTATTGATCGTGATGACTAGACAGGTGACCTATGATAATTCAACAAGTAAACGTTCTCTTATTCCCTTGGATAGTTTGGACCAAGTCTACTACTATGGTAATAAACTTGCCAATTTAAGCGGTAAGTGAAGTAAAGTCTCTATGACTAGGGTTAACATGATCACCATTTGCATTACTCCTAAGAAATAATAAACAGCAAATAAGGATGCTTTATGTGGATGTTTTAATTATGACAGATGTAATGTGTCTAGGTCTTAGGATGATGTAACGCCTAAGTCTTAAGAATGATATGCCACCTCAAGAGAAGAAATCATTGCACTTAATAAACAAACCAACTTTCTAATCGGATTGATAATGATTAATACAGTTTTCGTATATAAGGTTCGACTGCTCTTTTATCTTTTGTTAATTAGCTTGCGTGGGTAAAAGTGCCTTGAATTGATTGTAGTCACCAACCAAACCGTGCCAGTCTCTCAGGCTGAAAACCCCCTTTTTCCGTTAGAATTAGGATTTAGACTAACATAGGTTTAACATAGGTTTAGAATAGAATAGAATTAACATAGATTAGATAACCAAGATATTAATTAAATTGATAGATTTAACCTCGCTTCAAGTGTTCGACACCCTACTTACCACGAAACTACTACCGATCGGGACCACTACCGGTTAAAGTGTTGTTTTTGGTTTAGTCGGCAAAATATAAACTTAAAACTTGAATCAATAAAATATACACCACAAAAAACACATCAAGGACCTCTTCTCATACCTTCAACTTATATACTCAAAGTACCCACCCTCTTGTCTTGCCTACTTCTCTGCTATCATGACCTTTTCTAAACTATCCAAGAAATACACAATCACCTTCACCTTTATTTTTCATATCTTCTCCTCAAACCTATATACTCAGAGCACCTATCTTCTTCTGACTCCTTCAACGTATATACCCAGAGCACATTCCATCTTCTTATATCTTCTTCTCATATTCACATAATATCTTTTTCCTTCGACAAAAGGGGGAGAAAAGAGTGTAAACGAGTAACTTTTAAACTTTACTATGTGTTATAGTTTACATAGTTTGTCATCATCAAAAAGGGGGAGATTGTTAGTGCAAATATTATGATATTTAATCTATACGATCTCTTTATGTTTTGGTGATGACAAACATGTAACTTGTAATACGTAACGTAAAGTGTGCAAGTTACTCGTAATCACAAATTATCAATGCATACTCGCATCCACATCTCTCGACGTCTCAAGTCTACATCAACACCGATATTTGTTTGCACCCGACGTAAATCACGTAAGGTATGTACAAACAACATTAAACTTGTAGGATGATCAAAGAAATAAGTTTTTGTCTTAAACTTTATATTTTTATAAATATAACAAAACTATTTCTCAAAAATTATTTAGATAAATTATTTTTGAATTATAAAGAAATGTTTTATTTGGTAATTATTTTGAATTTCAAAATCTAGTCATTTCCCCCCTAAAACAAGTGTCACTTTCACCAGATTTCACCTTCACCACAAAAAGACAAAAACAGGAGCGTCTGTCGGGGCGGTCCCTTAAATAGGCCGGCGACCCCCTTAAATATTGGCGGCCCCCTAATATATCTGGGATTGTCGTTTCCTGACAGGCTGTTTTTCAGCTCCTATAAATAGTGGGTCACCTCCAACTATTTTCACAACTCTTTTACATGATTTTCTTTTAGTTCTTTCTCTATCTAGATCTCACTAAATCTCTCTAAATCTTTGATCATTCAACTTGGTTAATTTTGTTTAAATGTGATCAAATCTTCTATCATTCCCTCCTTTCCACATTACAAGAGAAGAAACTTTCGTTACGCCAAGCATACGAAGTTAATGTAGTCTAGTTAGTTGATTTTGTAACAATTGTTACATATAGATCAAGTCACGTCCTTTCATTCTTGTGTATTTTGTGTAGATTCCGGATAGTGGTAATAAAATCCAAAAGTGTTGATGATGAGGTCAGTTAGTATTTTCATCCACAAAATACAGTATGGGTGATAGATAGGTTCTAGCTAGACTCGACACCTAGCTTAAGTTTCAAAAAACAATGTATGCACGTGGGTTTATGTATTTAGAAGGCCATAAAAACATGGTATTGTTATGTTGGGCCATAAAACATACTTGAACGGGTTTTGGATGTACCCGAAAAGGATCATCGACATCTACTTAGTGTCAGAAAATAATAGAACATTGGTAATTAGTTTTCTCCGCCAAAAATACGCTTGGTTGATTAGTGAAGTAACTCCTCTAGTTGGATACTCGGGAGTTGGAGTAGGTCAAGAATGAGCTTCGTGACCGGAACCACTATAAAGTCATCATTTTGTTGCATTTTCTTTTACCTTTCGCTTTACTTATTACTTTACATTTTACTTTAATAATTGCATTGTGATCATGATTGCGTTGATTGTTGTGTATATCATTTTACTTATGGTTGTGTAGTTTTTTGTAGTGAATATTGTGAGTGTGGTTGTATTATTAGATTATGTATTAGTAATTGTAGATCTATAATAAACTCTTCTCATATTGTGTCAAACTTGATTGGTGATTTGATACAAAAGATTTAAAGTTTTTAAATGGAAACGTATTCACCCCCCTCTACGGTTTCCACATATGGGATAGATATACATACAATAAGATTTTAGGGTTTCGACTCTATTAAAACAGTAAAGTTAGAATGAGAGAATTGTTAAACTCATTGTTTTGCAGGTTTATAAAAGAATTTAAACTTTCTTATGTGTTTCAAGTTATATTTTCAAAAATATTTAAAATTTTCGAGTTTTCTTGTAACTGGGCATTTGACGCCATCAGGAATATCCTGACCCCGTCACAAGTGTTGTGGTGACGGCGTCACGTGTAAATCGTGACGCCGTCTCCACACTCTGTGAAAACTCATTTTTTATTTTTGATGAAAAATTTCCTACACTCATTCTTATAAGTTATTTTCCTGTACAAAATGCTGCATAACAACCTGAGAATTAATAATTCAATCATATGACTCGAAACTGACGCGGATTAATCTAAACAATTTATTTTAAATGTTTGAATTTGGTTCTAAAAACTGGATATTTCCCCTACACTTATTTTGTTGCAAAATACCTTTGATTGCAAATAAGACGAAGTTACAAACAAACAAAGCATGATTACAACTAATTCAAACATAATAAAACAAACAATATAGAATTAAAACACAAGACACTCCTAATATGCGGGAAAAGTAAATATTGGGTTGCCTCCCAAAAAGCGCTTTTCTTTATTTACGAGTCTTGTAGCTAGACTCGAAGTCACTTGTCAAGTGTCGTAGAAGTGGTCCAAGTCGATGATTTCCCTTGGACTTTCTCTTTCGGAGAGCTTTCTAGTGGTGGGGATTGACTGTAGGGTTTTGGTAAACTCCTCTCCGTCTGGATCGATCAGTCTAATCTTGGCATGCCATGCTCCATCTCCGTCTTTGGGTGGTTTGTCCTAGTTGATCGGGTTTTTAATTAAGTCCTCCGATTCCCACATATTACTCTTAAGGTTAATGGGTATGGATCCTAAAAATTCTACCATTCTTTTAAACACTAAGACATCCTTGAAAGGATTGAGCTCGGCATCTCTAGCAATTTCCTACTCTCCGGGCAAATGACAGTCTGAGAAGTCCTTCCTGGCATAGTAAGGGATTTGTGCGCCTACTCCATCCGAGCTAGGTCGTGGTTTGTATGATTCCCTTTTTTCTAAGTGTGGTCCAATATGGTGCTTCCTTTTCACCTAAATCGACTCCTTTTACTCCGAATACCGACCTAGTGATTCCTTCTCCTACCGCTATTTTGGCTTTCCTACAATCTATAACTGCGTTGGCGGTAGCTAGGAATCCTCTTCCTACTAGCAAAGGGGTTTCAGGGTCCTTCTTCTTATCGATCACGTAGAAATCATTTAATAGTTTCAGTTTTCCTATGTGGACCTACGTCTTTAACAATCCCAATAGGGTAGGATTTGGTTTCGTCAGCCAACCCAAAGATATGGTCAGTCTCTTCCAATAGTATGATGTTAAGCTTTTTGAAGAGGTAAAGTGGGATTATGTTTACGCATGATCCTAGATCAGCCAAGGTGTCGAAAGGTTTTAAGTCCCCTAGTCTACAAGGTAGGGTAAATAGCCCAGGGTCTTCCATTTTTGCAGGTACTTCTCCTTGGACAAATGCTGATCCGTTTTTGCCTAATTCTAAGCTTTCTACGTATTTATCCAATATAGCGTTATAGATTGGAGCGTGAGCTAGGACTTCGAGAACCGGTAGGTTAAGATGCAAATCCTAGAATTCATCTTCAAGAGTTGGTTCGGGTTCTTCCGGTTGTTGTGTTTCGATTTCCATCCCGGGTCACAGCAGGCTTGTTTAGGAAATGTTTGCCTCCTTGGAATATGCCTTGATAGCATTGATTGAGGTGGAGGGGTGAGATGAGCATTAGGGATCAATTTTCGGGTAAGAACGAGCAGACAAAACTAGGGAAGTACTCAGCTTTGGGTTCTTAATCGTGTCGCTAGGTAGTGCTCCTACTATTCGATCGGTGATGGCTTTCAAAAACTGTGTCATTTTTTGGTCATGACTCATACTATTGTTTGTTTGAAATCCGGGCTTCATAAAACACTTGGACATCTAGCGTCTGAGATGCCATGAGTTGGTACCAATCCTTTTCTAGATTTAATTGATTGAGTTAAAGCTTGAGGAGGTTGTTAAGGAACGGTTCAATGATTTGAACCGTTAGGTTGGAACCTGTTAGGTGGGTTTGAAAAATTATATAGAGAATTTTGGGGTTGTCTCCACCTAAGGTTTGGGTGACTTTTCTATGACGGATTATAAGTGTCACTAAAATTGTTTTGCTCAGGCTTAAAGGTATACCACTTACCTCCCGCTTTATCGGTACGCGAGGATGCATATTCAACAAAGGCTTGTTCGGGATCTTCCATGCAATACTGAGTGTCGTGGGGACCACTGCAGATCTCACATGAGGTAGTGATTTTGTTCACTTGAGTAGGTTGCGTAGGAGCAAGATGAGCTTCCATCAAGCATTGGACTTGATTTTCGAGCTTGATTAGACGGCGGTCGGATGTACTCGGGACATCTTGAAGCAAAGTAATTGCCTTGACCGGTTTAGCAAAATCTCTTGGGTCGTTCCAACTTTCGTTGTCATAGAGGGCGATGTCCTCTAATAATGCCCAAGATTCTTTGACGTTTAGGTCACGAAGCTTGCCACCGGCCGATTGGTCAATGGTTCGTCTTGTGACATGATTGACATAGTCATAAAATATTTGGACTTGGAGCCAAAGTTCGATGCCATGATGAGGGACTTTTTATAGTAAGTCCTTGAAACGAGTCCATGCTTCGGATAAAGATTCTCCATGATGTTATTGGAACATCAGGAAATCATTGCGGAGTTTTGCTGTCCTTCTTGGTGGAAAGAATTGAGCAAGGAATCGGGTAGTAAGATCCTCCCATGTGGTGATGGATCCTGCTAAAAGACGTTCAAGCCAATTGCTAGCTTGATCGCGAAGGAAAATTAGAATAAACGCAGGCGCGTTCTTTCCCTATTTTCACCGTCAAGGTCAAGTGAGTCCAAAAGTTTAACGAAATCCTTGAGGTGTTGATTTGGATCCTCGGATCGAAGTCCGTGGAATGAACATCCGTTTTGCACCAACTGGATGGTGTCGAATCAAAGAGGTACCATGTTGTTCCCTACGGGGAGCTCGATGGTATTCTTGTAGCCCTCGTGGCTAGGTTTGGAGTAGTCTCCTAGAGTA
>BQNB010030739.1:0-54597 GCA_026074375.1 Tanacetum coccineum | reverse complement strand
GGTCATCTGATGGGTTGCAACCAAAGCAAGCAGATCTGAGTTGCATTCATGCATTAAACGAACCTCATTTGCATGAAATTCATGTTGTCCCAAATAAGCATGAAGCAGATCAATGTTAGTTGTATGCAAATCCCAAACCAGTTTGACATCTGTCATAAATTTGCTCCATTCAGGAGGAAGAGTATTAAAAAATGTAGTCTTCACTTGAAATTGTTCCAGATTCATATTGTAGATGTTCATTTCATTGAGGAGCAGTGAAAATCTCAAGTAAAACTCACGTAGTGTTTCCCCCTTCTTATAAGCAAACTTATCGAATTCATCATAAAGCTTACACTCCTTTTCTTGTTTCGTCAATGAAGTTCCTTGCATGAGGAGTTGAATTCTTTCCCAAAGTTCCTTGGCGACTTTATGATTGCTAACCAATGCATAGACCTCAGGTGGTAGTCCTTGTAGAATGATATTTGTTGCCTTGATATCACAATCAGCTTGAATTGCTTCCGTAGCAGATAGCTCAAAATATTTCTTTGGTCTTGTCACTCCATTTTCCTCAATTGAAGGCCAAATGAGTGGACCATTTTCAACGGATTCAAGGATCATTCGTCCATGTTGTCTATTTAACATGTATAGCTCCATTATGCTTTTCCAAGAATCATACATCTCTTTTTCCAACATGGGTGGACGATTGTTAGCACCCGACAGAATTGCTTTGTCAACAAGAGTCACCAATTATAAATTGGTATGTTCAAAGATTACTATTTGATCCAGCGGTGATAGAAAGTAATTGTGTTTGAGGGTGTGATTGATGATTGATGCTATACCTTTTTAAATAAATATATAAATAAATATAAAATATACTTATAAATATATAAATAAGAGGATAAGAATCAAAAATCTCTCAATGTAGTAAACCGGAAGTATGATTCCCGGGTCGTTATCCCCAACGAGGAATGCAATTGAAAGTCGAGAGGCGTTTTGAGAATCGATGCTTGAATGGAACAAGATTATGATTGGTTATCTAAAACTACGGGAAAATTAAGGCAAAAACTTAAAAACAATTAAGGTAAGACAAATTTTAACTAAAAACGCAAAACGGGAATCCTAAACGGGACCTAAAAACCCTAAATTATCAAAATTAAGTCCTAAAATGATCTTTTTGGTATTTATAAGTCTTAATTGACTAAAATGCTAGAACAAAGAAAACTAGACCAAAAATAGAAGTGACTAGGGCTTAAAAATACTAAAAACGCGAACGGGATTTAATCCCGTTCTTTAAAAAACCAAATTTTGCAATTTTAACCCTACGAAAGCAAATCTAATTTTCCTAGGTTCTAAATGTTAAAAGAAAATTTTCTAAAAAAGAATTATATTTTTTTGACTTTTTTATAATTTTTTATGAATTAAAAATGATTTAAATGAAATTAAATGTTTAAAAATACTAAACTATTTAATAAAAATCTGAAAAAATTAGCAAAAGTGCATTGAACAATGAGGAATCTAATAAAAATAAGCTGGTGAAAACAGCTTATCAAATAAGCTGTGAAATAAGCCGAAAACGGCTTAAAAGCTAAAATGGCCAAAACTACTATAAAAGATTAATTGTGCAAAGTAAAATCGAAAAAGACCCCAGGGCGAGTGGTAGAGTGTGTGTTGTGTAAAACGTTTGGTGAATAGGGGTGAGGTCCCCGGTTCGAGCCTTGCTCACCTGGGACTTCCCCCAATTCCCAAATGTTTTTTAAAACCCATTTTTTACAACTTTTAGAGGGATTAAAAATAAGCACTTTTTACAAAAACACTTTTTTTTATAAACCACAAATAAGCACTAAAATAAGCTGAATAAGGGACAGATTAAGCTTAACTACACTAAACCTTAAAATGCTAACTGTTTGGCTAATTTAAGCACTAAAAAGCAAATGACAATTCAAAATAAGCTAAGACAGATAATAAGCTATATCTAAAAAGCACTTAAGAACAAAAATAAGCAACTACAATAAGCTAGAATGACAGAATAATCAAAAAGCTATAAAACTTAGAAATTTTAAGCTAAAATACAAATAAGCTCAAATAAGCTCAAAACTAAAGAAAAATAAGCTAAAGGGGACTTAAACAAACCCAATAAGCTAAACTAAACCTAGAATAAGAAAAAGCAATAAGCTAATAAGCCTGAATAAGTAAATAGCTTTTTGGCCAAAACTGATAAGCAAAAAGGCCAAAAGAGACTTTTCTAGCTTAAAAATAAGCTAGCAAAAGGATCCTTATGGCTTAGTGGCTTATACCACTAAGAAGAATGGCCAAAAAGCTACAATAAGCAACAATGAAAAAGCAGTTTGAAATTCAGATAAGCACTTAAAAAGCTTCATGAAAAAGCTATCTCACACTGTTTTGACACTTAGATAAATTTTTGCAAACTTTTGCAATCTTAACAAATCACCACTTTTGAGCTTAAAAATAAGCAAACAAACAGATCCTTATGACTATATAACCTACAAACAAATTAAATTTAGACCTCAAAGAACAAGAATCAACAATCAAAAAGCATTTTGAAATTCACAATAAGCCACAACAAGCATTTGAAAAAGCAATTTCCTATTTTTTTTAAACACTTAGCACTTTTGACAGTTTTGGCAAAAACACAAAAATAACAATGCAGGCTATAGAGCTTTGTTTCTAACCTGTTTTTAACACTTGCACAAACTCAAAAACATCATAAAACAACAAGATTCAAAGTCCTAATCAAATAAGCAAATAAAATAAGCTTAAAGCTAACAGTTTCAAACAACAAACTCTTAAAACCTTAAAAATGAGATTTACTACTTAAAAACTTAAACAAACTGATTTTTTGGACTAATTTAAGCTAATCAAAGTTGACTCAAAAGCACAAAGCAGGTTTTGACCCATTTTCACCCATTTTGTCTACTGTCCCAAACACTCTTTTAAGTTTTCTAAGTCCTTTTAAAAGCTGGTTTTCAAAGATATAAGCAAAGTTATTATAAAACAGATAACAAACTAGCAATATTGAACATAAATAAGCACAATCCAATCAAAAATAAGCACTACAATAAGCAAATAATCAATAAGCAGTTTTAAGGCAATAAAGACAGTTTTGCATAAAAACTTAAATAAAGGACATATAAGCATTGAACAAAGACAATGAGCATAAAACTAACATAGGCAAGCATAAATAATCAAATAAAAACAGAAAATAAGCAAGAATAAGCAGTTGAATAGTAAATAAGCTAAAAACTTAAAATGAAAACTTACAAATACCCTTGCTCAAAACAGGGTATAAAAAGCAATCTACAAGCTCTAGCTTGTCAAAAAGACAAGCTAGTGAGGTCTATAAGCTCTTCCCTTGCTAGCTTATCATCCAAAGAAGCTGGGGTATTTGAGAATGTGATTTTTTTGGTTTTTCTTCTTAATACTTAATAATTTTTAAAACTCATTAAAAACAGATGGTATAAAAGCTCAAATAAGAGCTTATGATGGTTTATGAAAGACTTTTGATAACTAAATAACACGAATTCTTAAAAACAGATTTTAAAACTAAAAACTTAAATTTTCATTAATTCATAAAAAGTTACAATATTAAAAATTACACTACTTAAGCTCAAAGAAAAACATTCACTAACTCCTCCAAGGGCTTACAAATGCCTCTATTTATACTAAAACTAGGAAGGTTCTAGGTCTTGGTTCTTCTTGTTGTCTTCCCACTGTGTTTCTTTTGTGAGAGAGTGAGCAGTTGTTTTTCTTGTGTGAGAGAGGGCACAAAGCAATCCTAGCCATCCAATTTGAGTGTCCTCCAAGCCAAATAATCATAGCCCTTAAATCTTTGTCTTTATTCCTTGACGAATGGGATGATTGGAGATTGACAACATGGCATTTGGCTGGGATAAGGTTGGCAAAGGTGTTGGTCGACATAGGGGAGAAGAAAGGGGGATGATGTTGGTTTGTTATTTGGCGGGTAGTGAAGACAGGGCAACTGAAAAAGATGTACAGTTGTTCCCGCGCCTATTTTGAAGTTTGGGAAATGGCAAGAAAGGTCCCTGAAAGTGTATAACATGATGACAACCACAGTCCTTGTATTTTGCAATTTTGGCCCTTTTTGTTTGTAAATGGTTTGCACCGTTAGTCCTTTTGAGGACTAACGGGGTTAAGTTTAAGAGGGAAGGGGATTAACGGGGTGTTATAAAGGGTGATGGTGGGCTAGTTGTTGGGCCGGGTATGGTTTAAAAGGACTTGGGCCTTTTAGAAGGCTTAAGGCTTATAAAGATATAAGTGGGTTGACCCGGGCCCACTAGGTGGGTATGGGTGGGCCCACTTTTGGCAATTTAGGTTTTCGGGTTCAGTTTTTGATGCTCTTTCCAATGCCACTTCCCGAGGTTGATTTTGACTTTGAATTTTTTGTTGACTTTGACTTTGTCTTTTTGATTTCTCACGGTCTTTCCGTTCTCGTGCTCGGTTTTGTCGTTTTGGCTTCGATTTTTGTCCTTTTATTGGATATCCGTTACCTGCATAATACAAATGCAAAACATACAAATACAATGTATTTTTGGTACGTTTTTAGTCATTTAAGTCCGGTTTTAGGGGTCAAAGGTATGTGTAATTAAACACATACCAAAATCAGTTTTAGGGGTCAAAGGTATGTGTAATTAAACTCATTGTTGCTACAATAAGCAACAATGAAAAAGCAGTTTGAAATTCAGATAAGCACTTAAAAAGCTTCATGAAAAAGGCATTTCACACAGATTCAACACTTAGACAAATTTTTATAAACTTTTGCAATCTTAACAAATCACCACTTTTGAGCTTAAAAATAAATAAACAAACAGATCCTTATGACTATATAACCTACAAACAGATTAAATTTAGACCTCAAAAAACAAGAATCAACAATCAAAAAGCATTTTGAAATTCACAATAAGCCACAACAAGCATTTGAAAAAGCAATTTCTCAATTTTTTTTTAAACACTTAGCACTTTTGACAGTTTTGGCAAAAACACAAAAAATGACAATGCAGGCTATAGAGCTTTGTTTCTAACATGTTTTTAACACTTGCACAAACTCAAAAACAT
Organism: Tanacetum coccineum; assembly: GCA_026074375.1. NCBI lineage: Eukaryota > Viridiplantae > Streptophyta > Magnoliopsida > Asterales > Asteraceae > Tanacetum > Tanacetum coccineum. The sequence goes on along the minus strand of BQNB010030739.1, from coordinate 49,527 downwards.
CACAAAACAACAAGATTCAAAGTCCTAATCAAATAAGCAGATAAAATAAGCTTAAAGCTAACAGTTTTAAACAACAAACTCTTAAAATCTTAAAAATGAGATTTACTACATAAAAACTTAAACAAACTGATTTTTTGGACTAATTTAAGCTAATCAAAGTTGACTCAAAAGCACAAAGCAGGTTTTGACCCATTTTCACCCATTTTATCTACTGTCCCAAACACCCTTTTAAGTTTTCTAAGTCCTTTTAAAAGCTGGTTTTCAAAGATATAAGCAAAGTTATTATAAAATAGATAACAAACTAGCAATATTGAACATAAATAAGCATAATCCAATCAAAAATAAGCACTACAATAAGCAAATAATCAATAAGCATTTTTAAGGCAATAAAGACAGTTTTGCATAAAAACTTAAATAAAGGACATATAAGCATTGAACAAAGACAATAAGCATAAAACTAACATAGGCAAGCATAAATAAGCAATTAAAAACATAAAATAAGCAAGAATAAGCAGTTGAATAGTAAATAAGCTAAAAACTTAAAATGAAAACTTACAAATACCCTTGCTCAAAACAGGGTATAAAAAGCAATCTACAAGCTCTAGCGTGTCAAAAAGACAAGCTAGTGAGGTCTATAAGCTCTTTCCTTGCTAGCTTATCATCCAAAGAAGCTAGGGTATTTGAGAATGTGATTTTTTTTGGTTTTTCTTCTTAATACTTAATAATTTTTAAAACTCTTTAAAAACAGATGGTATAACCTATCTCTCAGAGCCCTCAACTCCTCCTGTATGGGACCTCTAGCAAATGCTTATGTATACCCGTATCGCCTAACCGTGTTGGGCTAGTCTTATTACAACGGTCGATGCGGGAAAAATAGCTAAAGTGACGGGCATAGGGTGGGTAACATCTACACCGATTTTGATCATCTCCCCAAAACTCTCCTCGGGGGAATTAGTAGAGACAGAAACAGCGGGCGCAGCCATAACCTGTATAAGCAAGAGTTTATATAAATCGCCTTTATATGAAACCATGTAAGATGCGTGCAGTACAGAAGGTAAACGTGATGCAAGATGACGTATAGTAAAAATGAATATGCACTCATAGCAGGGATGGAAACATAACATGGCAAAGTGGAATGCATCATGGCATAAATGAATGATAGTAAAATATTATATAAGATAAATTAATGTTTAGATAATGTTTAGGACATACGAGCTTATAGTATTATTTTGCCTTAAGTATAGATGATAGCAACGCGTATATATATGGCAATGTTTAAAAATGTACGCAAGAGAAAGTAAGCACGTATAAAGATCATGTAAGCAAATAGTGTAAGCAAGTAATGTAAGCAAGTAAGCAAGTAGTGTATGTGCACATGGAAAATTTTTGATGTGATGCAATGTTTGTGAAAACGGTTATTGTCAAGTAAAATTTGCAACATAGTTCTCGATAGAAACTTGGCTCTAGATACCAATTTAGTTAAACCACCCCCAAAATGTGTCGCAGTGGAAATATGTCCAGAGAGTGTTTACTTCATGTATAATATTGCCAACCAAGTGATGAGAAGACCTTTTAAATGAGTCGTTTGAAAAGTAATTCGTTGATTTTAATGAAAAATAAACATTTGTCCCAAAGTTGTGATTCATATAAAGTCGGGAAAGAAATAATACAACGAGATTTAATAATTTGGAATGTTGTAGAAATCATGAATAAAATTTGAAAATCTAGACCTTAATTGCAAATCCAGTTGCATCAAGCATCTTATTCACCTGAGATAGAAATATACATGCTTAAAAGTTCAACATAAAGTTGATGAGTTCTTAGGTTTATGTAAGATATAATGTTGGAACGCAAGGAGTTCAAGGTGTGCAATAATTTTAACACATAGAATCATCCCAAAATGTAATTACGATATCACTCATGCTCATGACATTGAAGCTAGACAAGTATATGTGACAAACAATTTGGGGGGGGATGGAATTAATGTCTCTCAATGTATATGTCATTTCAATTTTAGATATTCAAAGTAAGTGTTCATGTGGATGAATCTGACTCATGATATCGCCTGTTAGGCCATGTGTGGCACCGATCCATGGACGGGTGGATCAATCATAATAGATATATTTATACACACGGGCATTAACAAAGTAATTAACAGTTCATGATTAATAAGGCATAGTGATTTTATATCGCTTACTTAGGCAAAATCAGTGATTCATGTGTTAAGATGAAAAGTGTTGTACTTGCGTCCTATTATTGTGGAACAACTTGTCATGTTTCTCACTCGAGATTTGTTATAGTAAGTGTAAAAAAGTTTGTATTAGAGTATGTAATCGAGTATTGTATCGAGTATGTAAAAGAGTATGTAAACGAGTTTGTAAATGGTATGTAAACCGAGTTTGTATCAGGCATGTTTACTCCCCCATATATTTAAAAGATGTAAAATAAGGGCCATTGATAATCACTAAGTAATGGAATTGATTAGATTAAATCAATAATGAATGACCGTCACAAATAACCGGATCGATTTAATTATTTATAGGTCAGATGTGAATATGTAATCGATATAAATTTGAGACGATGTATTTTATATCGTTTGAACTATAACCACGTAATTGTTTTGTTTAACTTTAATAAATCCGAAATGGTTTTTTACGTTATTAGTTCGTCATTTTAATGTCTAATGTTATGTGACTTGTAAATAATTACATTGTTCGATAAATAATATTGTCGACCAACGCTCGATTTTACTATTTAATTTTTTCTATAACGACACTTATTATATAGTTCGATTAGTTTATAAAATAATATTTATAAAGTTTAAAACATATATAAATATTATATAGATGATACTATATTATTTTTTAAGATTTTTATAGTCCAAAAGGACCCGAAAACACTCGTAAACACCATTTTTATTTCCAAACAGCTTTGTATGTATTTAAAAAGTGTGCAGAAAATTTTATATAAAAGTTACCTAGTTTTTATGAAGATTTTCTTAGTTTTTATACACTTTTAGACATCGAAACTGGCATTCTTATAGTAAAATATCATTCCGAACAATATTTTATTTTAATACTTAATGCTCGGTTTCAGGACCCGAAGTCCTCAAAACCTCTGTTTTAAATTCTAGATAAGTTTGTATTAATTTTATAAAAGCTTTCAAATTTATTTTAATGTCGGTAATTTCAAAAAGTCATTTCTTCTTGTTTTAGTGCGTTTTGCTTAGTTCTTTTTATTGAACGAAATAGGTCTTATCGACGTTACTATATATTATAAAGGTTTTACACTTTGTCTCGAAGTCAGTAGTGTCAATCTAAAAAATAACCAACTGTTCGAAATAGTAATAATACTTTAACTTTACAACTTTTACTACAATTTTTATACTTTCAAGTCCACTAAATTTACCATTACAAAACATCTTTTGTTTATATGTGATGTTCAATAATTTAGATCCAATCTATTTTTCCTTCCATTTCTAATTAAAAATGTCAAGAAACAAATATTTAACTTAAAAACTTTGTAAAATAATTCTTAATATCTAATAATTATCAACTCTGTTAAATAACTTATTCTAAACTTATGTTGTATATAAAATTGATGGGATATAGAGCTTCGAACTTAGTACTGCTAGTTTTAGTTAGTTAGTTAATGCCTGAATTGCTTGTACTGCCAGTAAAGTTAGTTACCTGGGTTAGTTTAATAGTTAGTTCTGTTAGTTATATAGTTAGTACTGCTAAAGTGTTATGCATGAGTTATATTGGAATAGATGTGCTTGATAACTTAACGCGGTTTATTGTTGTTCAATCCATTAGGGTTTTCCTTAAGTGTATAAAAGGAACCCTACGACATAGTTAGAGATATCAATTTTCACATCAAGTTATATCAAGTTTTCATAGTTAGTTATTCTGTAACCTAGGCAGAATATTTGCAATCAATATATATTCAAAGTTTTGTTTACATTGTTCTTCTTAGTATTACAAGTTAGATTCCGCATAACTTGTAGTATTCATAATCATAGTTTCTCACATAGTTAGTTTGGATTTATCCAAGTTAGCTAAGCTTTAACAAGCTAAGAAGATCTATTCATTGGGACTCACAAGTGGTATCAGAGCTTGTAGAGAAACTCTGAATAAGAAGAACTCATTCAGATCCAGATCTCTACCTACAATACAAGATGTCTGGTGAAGAACCTGCACCACAAATGGCACCAGTAGAATCTCCTCATGTGGTGTCTTCTGTAAAACTACCTATCCTCAAGAAAGGTGAATACACCCTTTGGAGCATGAGGATGGAGCAGTACCTCACAAACACTGATTATGCATTATGGCAAGTAATCATGAATGGTGATGAACCTGTGCAAACAACAAAAGATGAAAATGGTGTTGAAACTGAAGTACCTCCAAAGACAAAGACAAAGTGAAAGAAAAGCTAAAAGTATTTTGCTTTTGGCTATTCCTGATGAATATCAACTAAGGTTCCATGGTATACAAGATGCAAAAACTCTGTGGGCTGCTATCAAGAGTAGATTTGGTGGTAATATTGAATCTAAGAAGATGCAGAAGAATGTCTTGAAGCAACAATTTGAAAACTTTTATGTATCTGATACATAAGGCTTATATAAAGCATATGATAGGTTTCAAAAACTTGTCAGCCTACTAGAAGTTCATGGTGCAGCTGTGTCTAATGAAGATGCAAATCAGAAATTCTTAACATCATGGAATAATGTTGCTTTAATTATGAAGAACAAAACTGGTATAAATGATTTGGATATAGATGATCTGTATAATAACCTCAAAGTGTTTGAAGCTGACATCAAAAGTTCATCTGGATCATCTTCAAACTCTTAGTATGTGGCATTTCTCTCTGCTAAAGACACTAACAGTATTAATGAAGTTAATACTGCTAATGGTGTTTCTACTGCATTAGGCCATAATTCTTAGGGACAAGCCTCTTCATCAACATATACTGATGATCTAATGTTCTCATTCTTTGCTAATCAGTTAAATAGTCTACAACTGGATGATGAAGAATTAGAGCAGATTAATCATGATAATTTGGAAGAAATGGACCTTAAATGGCAGGTGGCCATGCTTTCTATAAGGGTAAAGAGATTCTATAAGAAGACTAGAAGAAAGTTAACCTTTAATGGTAATGAACCTGTAAGTTTTAACAAAACCAAGGTTGAATGTTTTAACTGTCATAGAAGGGGCCATTTTGCCAGGGAATGTAGAGCAACAAGAAATCAAGGGAACAGGAATGGAGATGAAAGGTATAGGAGCAGGGACAACACCAGAAGGACTGTACCAGTAGAGACCTCTGATGCATTGGTTGTTCAGGACAATGCTTTGATTGTGCAAGATGGATTGGGATATGATTGGAGTTATATAGCTCAAGATGAACCAACTGAATTTGCTCTTATGGCCTACACTTCAGGATCTGACACAGAGGTACAATCTTGTTCTAAAAACTGTGTTAAAACATATGAAAAACTTCAAAAATAGTTTGATGAACAAAGACAAACTCTTAGTAAGGCTAATCTAGAAATTGTAGCTTATCAGTTAGGCCTAGAATCTATAGAGGCACAATTAGTTGTTCATCAGAAAAATGAAGCTGTCTATGAGGAAAAGATTGCAGTATTAGAGTTTGAAGTAAAAGATAAAGGTAATGATGTCACTAGACATACAAATCAGTTAGAACAAACTTTAAAAGAAAAAGAAGATTTGAAAGCTAAACTAGAATAGTTTGAAACATCTTCTAAAAACTTAAATAAACTGATTAATAGTCAAATAAGTTCTAAAGATAAAACTGGTCTAGGATATGGAGATCAATTGAATGAAAATGACTCAAGTGGTAGTGAATTGTTTAATAGTGTGTTTGATAGTCATTTAAGTGATGGAGATGGCAATCAAACAAATGATAGGTTTAAAAAGGATAATGGATATCATGTTGTTCCTCCTCCTTTAACTGGGAACTACATGCCTCCACTTGCTGACCTATCTTTTGCAGGATTGGATGATTCTGTTTATAGGCCTACAGCAAATAAGACTAGTGCTAGTGTGTCTCAAGTTGAAACAAGTATCACCCCGCCTAGCAATACTAGTGTAGAAATGCCTAGAGTTGAATCTATTAGGCCTAGTGGAGTTATCATTGAAGATTGGGTCAGTGATGATGATGAGGATATTTTTCAATCTAATGATGTCCAAACAACAGTCAAACCTAGTTTTAAAAAGATTGAGTTACTAAAGCTAGGAATGAACCTGTTAAATCTGATAAACAAGCTGTAAAACCTAGGATGGTCACTCAATCTCCTAAGGTAGATAGAAAAGATTGGAATGGGAAGATGACTCAAAAACTGGGGTTAGGTTTTGGGTTTACTAAGAAAGCTTGTTTTGTTTGTGGAAGTCACAATCATTTAATAAAAGACTATGATTTTCATGAAAAGAGAATGCCTAAAGAATTTGTTTTGGGAAAGGGTACTGGTCATAGGGATGTTAGACCAATTTGGAACAACACCTAAAGAATAAATCATCAAAATAAAAAATTTCCAACTGCAGTCTTGACTAGGTCTGGAAGAATACCAGTTAGTACTATGTTAATACTGTTACCCCTAAAATAGAGTGAATGTTTCAAAATCAAAAATAAATACTTTTCCTTTGATACCCTGGTATTAAGTACTGTTGAATATGACTTAGGTTATAAATCAACAGTACTTAATACCATGGTATCAAAGGAAAAAAGTTAATACTGTTAGAGTAAATGGTGTTAATATTGTTGGGCAAACAGTAGTTAGTACTGTTAAGGGAAATGGGGTCACTGCTGTTAAGGCCTCAGCAGGTTGTGTTTGGAGACGTAAAATGACTGATTTAAACAATGGCTCTAAAGACAATAGTGGATCATGGATCTCAAAAAGAGTAAATTATATTAATCCACAAGGCAGACTTAAGTCAATAATGGTTTGGTACCCAAGAGAAACTGACTCTCTAATTTTTGTGCAAGGGAATCCACAACAAGCTTTAAAGTACAAAGGAATGTTTGACAGTGGATGCTCCAGGCATATGACAGGGAACAAAGCCTTACTTACTGACTATCATGATATTGATGGAGGTTTTGTTGCCTTTGGTGGAAGTACTAGAGGTGGTAAGATAACAGGTATTGGTAAGATAAGAACTAATAAAATAGACTTTGAAGATGTGTTTTTTGTGAAGGAACTGAAGTTTAATCTTTTCTCTGTCTCATAAATGTGTGACAAGAAAAACAGTGTTCTTTTCACTAAAACTGAATGTCTTATTTTGTCTTCTGACTTTAAGCTAATTAATGAAAGTCAAGTACTGCTTAGAGTCCCCAGGCAAAACAATATGTACAGCTTTGATTTAAAGAATATTGTTCCTTTTGGAGATTAAACTTGTTTATTTGCAAAAGCCACAATTGATGAGTCTAAGCTATGGCATACGAGGCTGGGTCATGTGAATTTTAAAATAATGAATAAACTTGTGAAGGGAAACCTTGTAAGAGGTCTTCCTTCAATTGAAAATGACCATACCTGTGTTGCTTGTCAGAAGGGAAAGCAACACAAAGCCTCTTGTAAAACCAAACATGTGAGCTCTATCAGCCAACCTTTATAGATGTTGCATATGAACTTATTTGGACCAACATCTGTAAGGAGTATCAACCATAAGACCTATTGCCTTGTAGTGACTGATGACTTTAGTAGGTTTAGTTGGGTTTTCTTCTTAGCCACTAAGAGTGAAACTAGTAGGATTCTTAAGAAATTTTTAACAGAAGTAGAAAACTAATTATATCATAAGGTTAAAGTAATCAAGTCTGATAATGGGACATAATTTAAAAATAGAGAAATGGATGAATTATGTGGGCAAAAGGGGATAAAAAAGGAATATAGTGTTGCCAGAACTCCACAACAAAATGAAGTTGCTGAGAGAAAGAATAGAACCCTGATTGAGGCAGCTAGGACTATGCTAGCAGACTCACTTCTACCTATAGTATTTTGGGCTGAAGCAATTAATACTATGTCTTGAATAGGGTTCTAGTGACCAAGCCTCATAACAAGACACCCTATGAACTTATTATTGGCAGAGCACCAAGCATAAGTTTCATGAGACCTTTTGGATGTCCTGTTACTATCCTAAATACCTTAGACCCCTTAGGAAAGTTTGATGGGAAGGCTGAGGAAGGGTTTTTAGTTGGGTACTTTGTAAATAGCAAAGCTTTTAAAGTATTTAATTCTCAAACCAGAAAAGTTGAAGAGAATCTGCATGTAAACTTTCTTGAAAATAAACCAAATGTTGCAGGACAAGGACCTAACTGGCTTTTTGACATTGATTCCTTAACAAATTCTATGAATTATCAACCAGTTACTGTAGGGAATCAAACTAACAAAAATGCAGGTCCACAAGAAGCTAATGGTAATACAGGTTTGAAGCAAAGTGTTGATGCTGGACAATCTTGAAAGAAATGAATGTGTCTACTCAACAATATATTGTGTTCCCATTATGGTCATCTATCTCTTCAAACTACAAGAGCTCAGATGACAAGGATGAGGATGATACAGTTAATGATGATGCTTGTTAAAAGACTATACAAGAACTAGCAAGTGATTATGATCAAGCCTTGAGGAATGTTCTTGAGAAGATGCTGGATTAAGAGAAGGAGGCTACAGAGCAATCAAATGCTGTTATAAATTTGAACCTTAGTATGATAGCCAGCTTCTTCAGGAGAAGATTACTAGAGCTAGCAGTACTAACAGTTTTAATACTGTTAGCACACCAGTTAATACTGCTAGTACATCCAGGACTTTTAGTCCTGTTAGACCATTAAGTGGACCATCATTTGTTCCTTTTGGTGGATCTTTTCCTATTGATGTTGCTAATCTTCCTCGTGATCCTCTAATGCCTGAATTGGAGGATACTGCTGAAATTCAAAGTACTGGCATTTTTGGCAATGCCTATGATGATCATGACTTGGAAACTCTCAATATTCCTTATGTTGATCAAAGTGTGGGTACAGAGGATGATTTCAACAACATGGAACCTTCCACTATTGTCAGTCTTATTCCCATAACTATAGTACACTCTATTCATCCTAAAGCTCAGATTATTAGGGATCCAAAGTCAGCAGTTCAAACAAGGGGCATGACAAAGAAGAATTCTGGAGAGCATGCTATGATTAGCTACATCCAAAAGCAGAGAAGGAAAAATCACAAAGATTTCCAGAACTGCTTATTTGCTTGTTTCCTTTCTTAACATGAACCCACAAAGATACATCAAGCCCTTGATGATGAAAGTTGGGTTGAAGCAATGCAAGAAGAGCTGCTTCAGTTCAAGATTCAGAAGGTTTAGACACTAGTAGACTTACCCAGTGGCAAAAGGCTATTGGTACAAAGAGGGTGTATAGAATAATAAAGAAGGATGAAAGGGGTATAGTTGTTAAGGAAAAGACAGATTGGTAGCACAGGGGTTTATAAACAAGAAGGAAGCATTGATTATGATTGAAGTTGTTGCTCCTGTTGCTAGGGTTGACAGCATAATCAGGTTATTTTTTGCCTTTGCATCATTTATGAATTTTCCTGGTGTACCAGATGGATGTTAAAAGTGCTTTTCTCTATGGCACTATTGAAGAGGAGGTATATGTTAGCCAACCTCTAGGTTTTGTGGATCCAGAATTTCCAGAAAAAGTCTACAAAGTGGAGAAAGCCTTATATGGTCTACATCAAGCTCCTAGAGCTACGGTATGAGTCACCTCTTACCTTATCTGCTGGATTATGGATTTCACGGGGGACAAAATGATAAAGTCTTTTTGTCATAAGAGACTCAAGGGTGATATTTCTACTGGTTCAAGTATATGTAGATGCCATATCTTTGGTATCAAATAAGGAAGTATTTAAGTGATGAGTTTGAGCAGATTAATGCAAATAGGTTTTAGATGTGTTCAATAGGATAACTTACTTTCTTCTTGGGTTTATAAGTCAGCAGAAGAAAGGGGAGGGTGGGGGGGGGGGGGAAAAATGGGTCTTCATTTGTCAGGACATGTATGTTGGTGAAATCTTGAAAGATATTTGGCTTTTCTACGTTAAGGACAGCTTAGTAATCCTATGGAATCACATCATGGACTTTGACAAAGAATGATGTGGTGAGGTTGTTATTGTTCATTTATAAAGGTAATGATTGGGTCATTGATGTATCTTACATCATTAAACCGGATATTATGTTCTCTGTTTGTGCTTGCTCAAGATTTCAAGTTCAACCAAAAGTTTTTCCTCTTGATTGCAGTAAAAGGATCTTTAGAACTAAAAGATCAAAACCAAATTGGGCTTGGTATTCCTATGGACTAGTCCTCTTATATGGGAAGATTTTTCAGACGTGACTTATGCAGGTGCCAGCTTGGACTGGAAATCCACAATAAATAGATGTCAATATATTGGTTTCAAGGTTATTCTCTTGTGGTGGCTAATTCAACTAATAAAGATGAATACATTGCTGCTTTCTCTGCTGTGAGTCAAGTGCTTTGGGATCCAAAATCAAAGGTTGGATTTTGGATTTAATTTTTTGCAGACAAAGATTCATTGTTGACTATGAGAGTGTTATTTGTGTTGTCAACGAATCATGTCTTCAGTCTTAAATTATAGATATATGATCAGGCTTAATTTCATTAGTGACTCTTATGTGGGTGTGAACTGATGGTGTTGGTCATGATACTTAAAGTTCTTAATGTTGTGCTTATCTTGAACTTATATCGACTTGGATGTAAGATGTCTTAAGGGGGTGGGCTGGGGCGGGTGCTGGTGGTGGCGGGTGGAGGTAGTTGTGGTCGGCGGGGGGGGGCGGTAAGGGGGGTGGGGTGGGTGGGGGGGGGGTCAGGGGGGGGCGGGGGGGGGTTGGGGGGTGGGGGGGGGGGGGGGGGGTTACTTAATTGGGGTTGGTGGGAGGGGAGGGGGGGGGGGGGGGGGGCGGGGATGGGGGGGTGCGGGGGGGGGTGACGGGTGGGGGGGGGGGGGGGGCGGGGGTGGGGGGGCGGGGGGGGGGGGTGGTGGGGGGGGTTGGGATGGTGGGTCGGCGAGTGGGTGGGGTGGGGGGGGGGGGGGGGGGGTGGGGGGGGGGGGGGGTTGTGGTGGGTGGTTGGGGTGGGGGTGGGGATGGGGGGGGGGGGGGGGGGTGGGTGTGGGCGTGGTGTGGTCGGAGGGGGGGGCCGCGGGGGGAGGGGGGGGGGGGAGGGGGGGAGGGGGGGGGGGGGTGGGGGGGGGAGGGGGGTGTGGGGGTGGTGGTTTCTGGGGGGGGGGGGGGAGGTTGGGCGGGGGGGGGAGGGGGGGGGCGTTGTTGTTTGGGGGGGGGGGGTGGGTGGGGGGGGGGTGGGCGGGGGGAGGGGGGGCGGGGGGGGGGTGGTGTGGGGTGGGGGGGGGTGGGGGTGAGGGGGTGGGGGGGGAGGGTGGGGCGTGGTGGGTGGGGAGGGGGGGGGGTTGGGAGTGGGAGGGGGTGGGTAATGTGGGGGGGGGGGGGGGTAGGGGTGAGCGGGGGGGGCTGGTGTGTGGTTTGTGGGGGTTAGCTGGTGGGGGGGGGGGGTTGGGTTGGGGGGGGGGGGGTTGGGGGTTGGGGGTGGTGTAGGGAGGGGTTGGGTGGGGAGGTGGGTGGGTGGGGGGGGGGGGTGGGGGGGGGGGCGTGGTGGGGGGGGGGGGGTTGTGGGGGGGGCGGGGGGGGGGGTTGACGGTGTGCTGGAGGGGTGGGAGGGGGGGGGGGGGAGGGGTGTGGGGGGCGCGGGGGGGGGGGGCGGGGGTAGGAGGCGGGAGGGTGGGCGGGGGGGGGGGGGGGGGGGGGGGGGGGTGGTGGGGAGGGGGGGGTGGGGGGGGGGGGGGGGGGGAGGGTGGTGGGGGGGGGTCGTGCTGCGGGGGGCAGAGGGGGGCGGGGTGGGGGGTGGGGTGGGGGTGGGAGGGGGGGGGGGTGTGGGGGGCGGGGGGGGGGGGGTGGGTGGGGCGGCGGGGGGGGGGGGGGGGCGGGGTGTGGGGGGGGTTCGGGAGGTGGTGCAGGGGTTGGGGGGGGGGGGTGGGGGGGGGGGGTCGGTGGTGGTCGGTGGGGGGATGGGGGGTGGGGGGTTAGGCGGTGGGGAATGGACGGGGACGCGAGAGCGGGGGGGGGGAGTGTGGGGGGGGGTGGGGGGGGGGGGGGGGGTAGGGTGGGGGGGTGGGGGTGGGGTGGGGGGTGCGAGGGGTTGGGTGGGGTGAGGTAGTGTGTGGGAGGGGGGGGGGGGGGTGGGTGGGAGGGAGGGGGGAGTTGGGGGGGTGGGGGGTGGGGGGGGGAGGTGGCGCTAGGGATGCGGTTGGGGGATGTGGGGGGGGGGTGGGGGGGTGGGCGGTGGCGGGGGATGGTGTGGGGGGTGGGGGTGGCGTGGGTGGCTTTGTGTGTGTGGGGAGGGGGGGGGAGGGGAGGTGGGGGGGGGGGGGATGGGAGTGGTGTGTGTCGGGGGGGGGTTCGTGGGGGAGGAGAGGCGGGGGCGTCAGGGGGGGGGTGTGGGTAGGGTGTTTGGGGGGGGTGGGGGTGGGGGGGGTGTCGGGGGGGAGGGGGCTGGGGGGGGTGGGGGGTGAGGGCGCTGTGGTGGAGGGGGGGCAGGAGGCCGGGGGGGTTGGGGGGGGGGGGGTGGGGGGTGGGGGGGAGGGAGGGTGGGGTGGGGGTGGGTGGGTTGGGGGGGGGGGGGGGGGGGGGGGGGGAGGGGGGGGCGGGGGGGGTGTGTGGGTGAGGTGGTGGGGGCGGGTGGTGGGGGGGGAGGGGGGGGGTGGGGTGGCGGGTTGGGGGGGCGGGTGTGCTGGGGTGGGGGGCTGGGGTAGGGGGGGGGGGGGGTGTGGGGGGGGGGGGGGGGGGGGGGGGGGGTGGGGTGGGGGGGGGGAGTGTGGGGTGGTGTTGGGGGGGGAGGGCTGGGGGGGGCTGGTGGGGGGGTGTGGGGGGGGGGGGTGGATGGGGGGTGGGGGGGGGGTGTGTGGGGTGGATCGTTGTGGGGGGGGGGGGGTCTTCTTGTGGGTCAATAAGGGGTGGGGGGGAGGGGTGGGGGGGGGGTTGGGGTGGGGTGGTGGGGGGGGTTAGGGGGGGAGGGGGGGCGGTGGGGGGGGGGGGGTGGGGGGTGGTGGGGTGCTGGAGGGTGGGTGGGGGGTGGAGGCGAGTGGGGGGGGGGGGGTGGTGGGTTGGGTGGCTGGGGTGGTGGGGTGGGGGGGGGGTGGGGTGGGGGTTGTGGGAGGATGGAGGGGAGGGGGTGGGGGGGGGCGGGGGGTGGGGTGTGGGGGGGTGGCGGGGGTGGGGGGGTTGGGGGGGCGGGGGCGGGGAGGTGCGGGTAGGGTGATGGGGGGGGTGTGGGGGTGTCGGTTGTGGGCTGGGGGGGGGGGGGGGGGGGGGGTGGTGGTGGGGGGGGGGTGTGGGGGGTTTGGGGGTGGGGGGGGTGCGGGGTTGGGCTGGCGGTGTTTTGGGTGGGGGGGGGGGGGGGGTGTTGGGGGTGGCTGGGGTGGTAGGATTGGCGGGGTAGTGGGGCTTTTGGTGGTGGGGGGGGGGGTCGTGCTGGGGGGGGTGGGGTGGGGATGGGGGGGGCGGGTGGGGGTTGTGGGTGGTGGGTGTGGGGGGGCGAGGGGTCGGGGGGTTGGGGGGTGGGGGGGGTGTGGGGGCGTTGGGGGGGGGGGGTGTTGGTATGGTGGGGGGGAGGGTGTGTGGGGGCGGGGGGGGGGGGGGGGGGGAGGGTGTGGTGGTGGTTGGGGGGTGGTCGGGTGGGAGGGTGTAGGGGTTGCGGTGGGGGGGGCGCGAGTGGGTTTGTGGGGGTGTTCGGCGGTGGGGTGGGGGGGTGGGGTAGGGTATGGGGGGGGAGGTGGGTGGGGGGCGGGGGTGGGGTGGGGGGATGGGAAGGGAGGGTGGTGGGGGGGGGGGGTGGTGTGGGGTGGGAGTGGTAGCGGCGCGGGGGGGGGCTTGCGCGAGGGGGGGTTGGGGGGGGGGGGGGGGTGGGGCGGTGGAGGGGCGGGGGTGGGGGGGGGGGCGGTGGGGGTAAGTTGGGGGGGGCGGCGGAAGGGGGGGGGTGGGGGGGGGGGGGGGGGGTCGGGGTGGATGGGTTGGGTGGGGGTGGGGGTGGGGGGGGCGGTGGGGGTAGGGGGGGGGGAGGGGGGGGTGGTGGGGTGTGTGGTGAGGGGGGGGGGTGGGGGAGGGTGGGGGAGAGCGGATGGGGGGGGTGGGGGGTTGGGGTGGGGGATGCGGGGGGGGGCGAGGGGGGGGGGTGCGTTGGGGGTGGGCGGTGTGCAGGGTGGTCGCTGGTGGGGGGGGTGTGTGGGGGGGGGTGGGGGGGGGGGGGGGGCGGAAGGTTCCAATTCTTGGGGGGGGGGCGTGGGGGAGGGGGGGGGGGTTGTGGGGGTGTGTGGGTGTGGGGGGGGGTGGTTGGGGGGAGGGGGGCGGGTCGGGGGGAGGGGGGGGGGGGGTGAGGGGGTGGGGGGGGGATGGATGGGGGCGGGATCGGGAGGGGGAGGGGGGGGGTTGGGTTGTGTGGGGGGGGGTGGGGTGGGGGGGTGATTTGGGGGGTGGGGGTAAGGTACTGTGGCTTGGGGGTGGGGGTGGGAGGGGGGGGGGGGGGGGAGGGGGTGGCGTGGGTTGGGTGGAGGGGGGGGTGGCGGTGGCGGGGTGTGGGAGGGGTGGGGTGTTGAGGGGGGGTGGGGGTGTGGGTGGAGGGGAGGGGGGGGGGGCGATGTGGGGGGGGGGGGGTGGTGAGGGGGCGGGGGAGGGGGGGGGAGGGGTTGGGGGGGGTTGGGGGGGGGGGGGGGGGGGGTTGGTTGGGGCTGGGGGGTGGGGTTGGGGGGGGGGGTGTGTGGGGAGTGGGGTGGGTGGGAGGGGTGGTGTGGGGGGGGGGGGTGGGTTGTTGGGGGGGGGGGGTGTGGGGGGAGTGTGGGGGGGGGGCGGGGCGGGGGGCGGGGGATTGAGGGTGGTGGGGGGGGGGTGGGGGTAAGGGGGTGGGAGGTGGGTTGGTTGGGGGGGGGGGGGGGTGGGTGGGTGGGAGGGGGGGGGGGGGGGGGGTGGGGGGGGGGGGAGGGTGGGGGGGGGGGGTGGGTGGGGTGTGGGGGGGAGTGGGGGTGGGGGGCGTGTGGGGGGGTGGGGGGGGTTGGGGGAATAGATGGGGTATGGGGGGGTTGTGGTGATGGGGGTGCTGGTGAGTTGGGGGTGTGGGTTGGGCGGTGGGCGGGGCGGGGGAGGGTGGCTGGTGGGGGGAGTGTTGGTGGTTGGGGGTGAGTCGGGGTGGTCGGTCGCGGTGGGCTGTGGGGGATTGGGGGGGGGTGGGGGAGTTGGGAGGGGGGGGGGGGGGTAGAGGGTGTGTGGGGTGGGGGGTCGGTGGGGGGGCGGGGGGGGGGCGGTGTGGGGCGGTTGGTGGTGGGGGAGTGGGGTGGGGGGGGGTTGGGTGGTTGAGGGGTGTGGTAGGGGGGGGGGGTGGGGGGGGGGGGAGAGGGGGGGGGGGTGGGGGTGTTAGTTCAGGGTTTTGGTCGGATGGGGAGGGGGGTGGGGGGACTTTCAAGGGGGGGTGGGGGGGATGGTGTTGGGGGGGGGGGGGGGGGGGGTGTTAGGGGGGGTGGGGGCGGGGGGTGTTGTGGGGGGGGGGATGTGTGGGGGTGGTGTGAGATGGGTGGTGGGTGGGGGGGGGGGTGTGGGTTGGATGGGGGGGGGTGGGGGGGGCGGGGGTATGGGGGTGGGGGGGCGGGGGGGGTTGCTGGGAGTTGGGGGGGGGGGGGGGGGGGGATGGGAGTTCTGAAGGGGGGTGGTGGGGGTGGAGGAGGTGTGATGTGGGTGGTGGGTGGGGCGGGCGTGGGGGGGGTGCGTGGGGTGGGCCGGGGGTGGGTGGGGGGGGGGTGCGGGGGGCGGTGGGCTGGGGGGTGGCGGGGGGGTGGGAGGGTGGTGTGGGTGATGGGGGGGTGGTGGTCGGGTGGGGTGTGGGGCGGTGGGGTGTAGTGTGGGGAGGGGGTGGTGGTGGGGGGGGGGGGGGGGGTGGGTGGGGGGGGGGGGGGGGGGGGGGGGGGGGTTGCGGGTCAGGGGGGGGGGGTGATGGGTGTGAGTGGGGGGGGGGGGGTGAGGGGGGTGTTGTTGGTGTGGGTGCGTTGGGGGGGCGGGTGGGGTGGGCAGTGAGGGGGTGCGGCGGGAGGGGGGGGGGGGGTGGGTGGGGTGGTGGTGGGGGGCGTGGGGGGTTGGGGGGGGGTGGGGGGGGGGGGGGGGTGGGTGGCGGTGGCGGGGGGGGTGGTGGAGCTGGGGCGTAGGGGGTGGGGGACGGTGGGGGTGGGGGTTGGGAGGCGGGGGGGGGGGGTGGCGTGGAGGGAGGGGTGGTGGGGTGAGGGGGGGGGGGGGGGTGGGGTGGGGGGGGGGGGGTGGGGCGGGGGATGGGGGGGGGGCAGGGGGGGGGTGGGTGGGGGGCGGGGGGGGGGGGGGGTTGGCGGTGTGGGGGGGTGGGGGGGGGGGGTTGTGGGTGGTGGGTTGGGGGGGGGGGGTTCTTAATTGGGCTGTGGTGGGGGGGGTTGGTGTGTCGTGGGAGTGGGGTGGGCGGGGGGGGGTGGGCGGGGGAAGGGGGGGGTGGGGGTGGTGGGGGGGGTGGTGGTGGGGTAGACGGTGGGGGGGAGGGTTGGGGGTGGGGGGGGGTGTGGGGGGTGGGGATGTGGCGTGGTCGGGGGTTGGCGGGGGGGGGGGGGGGGGGTGGGGGGGGGGGGGAGGTGGGGGTGGGGTTGGTGGTGGGGGTGGGGGGTGGGGGGGGGGGGTGTGGTGGGCAGGCAGAATGGGGGTGGGGGGTGTGGGGGTGTTGGTGGTGTCGGGGGGTGGGGGGGGGGGCGGGGGAGTTGGATGGGGGGGGGTGGCGGGGGGGTGGTGGGGGGTTTGTGGGGTAGGGGGGGTGGGGGTGTGGACAGGACGGGGGTGTGGGGGTGGGGTGGGGGGGGGGGGTGGGGGTGGGGGGGGGGGGAGGGGAGGGGCGGTGGGAATGGGGGGCGCGTGTGGAGGTGGGGGGGGTGTGGGGGGGGGGGGGGGAGGGGGCGCATGGGGGAGTCGGGGGGGTGGTGGTGTGGGGGGTGGGGAGAAGGAGTGCGCGAGGGTGGGGGTTGGGTTGGGAGCGTGGGTGGGGTGTGGGGGGGGTGAGGAGGCGGGATAGGGGGGGGGGGATGAGGGGTGGTGGTGGTTGGGGAGGGGTGGGGGGCGGGTGGGGGGTTGGGTGTGGCGGGGGGGGTTGTATATGTGGCGGGGTGGTGGTGTGGGGGGGGGGGGGGGTTGGCGGTTGGGGGGTGGGGGGAGGGGGTGTGGGAAGGGGGGGGGGGGGGGGCGTGGGGGTGGGGGGGGGGGGGGGGGTGGGTGGGGTGGGGGGGGGGGTGGGGGGGGATTGGGGGGGGGTGGGGAGGGTATGTGGTGGGGGGCGGGGGGTGTGGGGGGTGGGGGGTGGGGGTGTGGTGGGGGGGTGGGGTGGCGTGTGGGGTGGGGGGTGGGTGAGGGGGGGTGGCGGGGGGGGGGGTGGGGGGGGGGGGGGTTGAGGGGATGGGGGTGGGGGGGGTGGGTGTGGGGGGGGGGGCTGGGGCGTGTGTGGGGGGGCTGGGGGGGGGTGGGTGGGGGGGGGTGGGGGGGGGTTGGGGGGGGGGGTGGGGGGTGTGTCGGTGGGGATGGAGGTGTAGGGGCGGTGGGTGCTGGGTTGGGGGGGTGGGTGGAGGGGGGGGTTGGGTTGGGGGGGGGGGGGTGTGTGCGGGAGGCGGGGGCGGGGTGGGTAGGAGGGTTGGGGGTGGGGGGTGGGGGGGGGGGGGTTTTGTGTGAGAGGGTCCGGAGCGCGGGCGGGGGGGGTGGTTGGGTTGGTGGGGGTGGGGGGGGGGGGGGTGGGGGGTGGGGTGGGGGGGGGGGGGGGAGGGGGTGGGGGGGTGGGGTAGGGGGGGGGGGTTGCGGCGGGTGGTGGGGTAGGGTGGTGGGGGGGGGGTGGGGGGGTGGGAGGAGGGGGGAGGGGGATGCGGGGGCGGGGTGGGTGGGGGGGGGGGGTTTGGGGGGTGGGGGTGGGGGTTGCGGGGGGGGATGGGGGGCCTGGGTTGCGGGGGTGGTGGGGGGGGGGGGGTGAGGTGGGGGGGGGGGGGGGGGCGAGGTTGGTCGATGGGGCGGGGGGCGGCGGTGGGGGGGGGTGAGGGCTGGGGGTGGTGAGGGGCGTATGCGGTGTGGGGGGCGGGAGGTTGGGGGGGGGTGGCAGGCGGTTGGGGGGGGGGCGCGGGTGGGCGCGCGGGGGAGGGGTGGGGGGTTGTAGGGGGGGGAGTGGGGGTTGGGTGGTGGGGGGCGGGGTGCGGGGGGGTTGGGAGTGGGGGGGGGGGTAGGTGGGGGGGGGGGGGGGGGTTGTGGGGGTGGTGGGTAGTGGGGTGGGGAGGGTGGGGGGGCGGATGGGGCGGGAGGGGGGGCTATGGGGGGGGGGGGGGGGGCGTGTGGGGGGGGGGTGGGGCTGTCGGGGTGGGGGGGTGGGGTGGTGGGGTGGGCGGAGGGGGGTTGGTGGGGGAGTTGGTGGGGTGTGGGTGGTTGGGGGGGGTGGCTGGTGGTGGGTGGTGCGTCGGGGTGCGGATTAGTGGGGTTGGGGGGGCTCGGGGGTGACGGGTGGGGGTGGGGGAGTGTGGGGAGGGGTAGGCGGTGCGGGTGGTGGGGAGTGGTGGGGGGGAGGGGGGGGCGGGAGGGTGGTGGGGTGGGATAGGAGGTGGCTGGGAGGTGTGGGGGGGGAGGGGGGGGAAGGGGGGTGGGGGGGGGTGGTGGGAGGGGAGGGGGGTGGGGGGGGGGTGGGGCGGGGGTGGGGGGGGGGTCGGGGCGATGGGGGGCTGGGGTGGTAGGGGTGGTGAGTGGGGGGGGGGGTGGGTGGGGGGTGTGGGGGGGAGTTTGGGGGGGTGAGAACGCTTGTTGGGGGGGGGGGGGGGTGGTGGGGGGGGGGGGGGTGGCGAGGGGGGGGTGGGGTTTGGGGGTATGTGGGGGGGTGCGGGGGTGGTGGTGCGGTGGGGGGGGGTTGGGGTTGGGTGGGGGGGGGGGTGTGGGGGGGGGGTGGGGCGGTGGTGTGAGGGGGGGTTGGGGGGGGGGGCGTGGGGGGGGGGTGGGGGGTGGGGGTGCGGTGGTGGGGGGGGGGGGGTGGGATGGGCGGGGTTGGGGTGGGGGGGGGGTTGTGGGGGGGGGGGGGGGGCGGGGGGGGTGGGGGGGGTTTTGGGTGCATGGGGTTGCGGGGCGGGGCGGGGGGGGGGGGGGGTGGTGGGGGGTGCGTGGTAGTGTAGGGGGGTGGGGGTGGGGGAGGGTGGGGTGGGGGGGGGGGTTGGGTAGGGGGGGAGGTGGGGGTGGGGTGGGGGGAGGTGGGGGGGGGGGCGGGCGTCGGGTGGGACGGGGGGGGGGGGGTGGGGGTGGGGGGGGTTTTGGGGGGAGGCTGGTAGAGGGGGGTGGGGGGGGGGGGGGTGGGTTGGCTGGGAGGCGGAGGGAGTTGGTGGTGGGGGGTGGGCGGGGGGGTGTGGGGGGGGGTGGGGGTGGGGGGGGTGGGGGTGGTGGGGGGGGGGGGGTGGGGTGGGGGGGTGGGGGGGGGGGTGGGGTAGTGGGGTGGGAGGGGGGGGGCTGGGGGGAGTGGTGTGTGGGGGAGGGGGGGGGGGTGGGGTGGGGGGGGGGGGGTGGGGGGGGCGTGGGTGGGGGGGGGGTTGGGGTGGGGCGTGGTGGGGATGTGGGGGTGGGTTGCGGGGGGGAGGGTTGGTGGGGGGGGGTGGTGGGAGGGGGGGGCGGGGGGTGGGGCGGGTGGAGTTGGGGGGGGATTATATGGGGGGTGGTTGTGGGGTGTGAAGTGGGCAGTGGTGGGGTGGGGGGGGGTGGGGTGTTGGGGGTGTTGGGGTTGGTGAGGGGGGGTGGGTGGGGAGTGCTGGTGGGGGGGGGGGGGGGGTGGGGTGAGGCGGGGGGGGGTTGAGGTGGGGGTGAGGAGAGTGGGGTGGGGGGGGGGGGCGGGGGAGTGGGGGAGTGGTGGTGTGGGGGGGGGGGGGGGGGGGCGCTCGGGGGTGGGGGGGTTGCGGGTGGGGGGAGCGAGGGTGGGGGTGTGGGTGGGGGGGTGGAGGGGGGGCTATTGAGGGGGGGGGTGGGGGGGGGGGGGTGTGGTGGGGTGGGGGGGGGGGGGTGGGTGGGGGTGGGGGTGGGGACGGAGGGGGGGCGGTTGGGTGTGTGGTGGGGGGGGGGTGGGTGGTGGGGGCGGGGGGTGGGTGGGGGGGTGGGGGGTGGGGGAGGGGGGGCGGGGGGTGGGGGGGGTTGCTGCGGGGGTGGTGGCGGGCTGGGGGGGGGGGGGAGGGTGGGGCGTGGGGGGGGAGGGGGGGAGGGAGGGAGTGGGGGGGGGCGTGGTGGGTGGGGCTGGGGTCGCGCGGGGAGGGTGGGGGGGGGTTGGGGGCTGCGTAGGGGGAGGGGGGTTGGCGGGGGGGGGATGGGGGATACTTGGGGTTGGTGGGGGGGGGATGGGGGTGGGGGAGTGGGGGCGCGGGCGAGGGGGGGGTGGGGGTGGGGGGGGGAGTTGGGGGGGGGGGGGGGGTTGGGGGTTGGGGGCGAGAGGCGGTGGTGTCGTGTGTGGGATGGGGGGGGGTGGGGGGGAGGGGGGGTTGGGGGGGGGGCGGGGGGGGGGCGGGGGGGGGGGTAGAGGGGGCGTGGGGGGCTAGGTGGGTGAGTGGGGGGGGGGGTTTGGGTTGGGGGGTGGGGGGGTGGGTGTGGTGGCGGGGGGGGGGGGGGTTAGCTGCGGGTGGGTGATACGTTGTTGGGGTGTGGGGGGGGGGTGACCGGGTGTGGAGGGCGGGGGGGTAGTGAGGGGTGGGGGGGGGGGGGCGTGGGGGGGGGTGGGGTGGGGTGGGGGGGGGGGGGGGGAGAGGTTGGGGGGGGGGGGGGGTGGGGGGGGGGGGGGGGTAGGTGTGGGGGCGTGGGTGCGGGGGGGTGGTCAGGTTGGGCAGGGGTTGGGGGCGCGGTGGGCGGTGGGGGTTGTGGGTGGGGTGGGGGGGGCGGGGACGATTAGTGGGGGGGGGGGCTTCGGGGGGGTGTGGGGGGGGGGGTGGGGGGTTTGGTCCCTTTTCGGGTGGGGGGGTGCGGGGGCGGGGGGGGGGGGGGGGGGGGGACGGCATGGGGTGTGGGGGGGGGGGGGGGGGTGGGGTTCGGGGGGGGGTTGTGGTGGTGGGGGGTGGGGTTGGGGGTATAGGGGTTCTGTCGCGGGGGGAGTGGGGGTTGGGGGTGGGGATGGGGGTGGTGGGGGGAGGGGGGGTGGGCGGGGGGGGGGTGGGGGGGGTGTGGTGGGGGGGGGGTGGGTTGGGGGGTGGGTGGGGGGGGTGGGGTGTGGGGTGGGGGGCGGACCGGTGTGTGGGCGGGTGGTGGGGGGGGATTTTGGAGGTGGGGTGTGGTGGGGGGTGGGGGCGGGGGGGGTTGGGGGGGGGGGGGGGGGGGTGGGGGGGAGGGGTCGGGAGTGAGGGGTGGGGTGGGCGTGGGGTGGGGGGGGGGGGGGGGGTGGTGGTTGGGGGGTGGGGGGAGGCGTGGGGGGGGGGCGGGGGGGCGGGGGGGGGGGGGGGAGAAGGGGGGTGGGGGGTGGGGTGGGGGGGGGGAGGGGGTTGACTGGGGGGGGGGGGGGGGGGGGGTGGGGGTGGGGTGGTGGTGCGGGGGGGGGGGGGTGGCGGTGGGTGGGGGGCGCGGGGGTGGGTATGGGGTTGGTGGGGGGGGGGGGTGGGGGGCTGGTGGGGGGGGTGTGCGGGGGGTGGGTTGGGGGGGGTGGGGGGGGGGGGGTGGGGGGGTGGGGGGGGGGTGGGGGGCGTGGGCGTGGTATGAGGAGGGGGGGGGGGGGGGGGGGGGGGGGAGGGGGGGGGGCTGTGGGTGAGGGTGGGGGATTGTGGGGTGGTGGTGGGGTGGTGGGGGGGTGGGCGTGCGATGAGGGGTGGGGAAGGGGGGCGGGGGGGGGGGGGGACGTGGTTGGGGTGGGGGTGGGTGGGGTGGGGTGGGGGGGTGGGGGGATGTGGGGTGGGTTGGGGGGGGTGGGGAGGGGGTTGGGGGGGGGGGGTTGTGGGGGCGGAGGGTGTTGGGGGTGGGGGGGGTGATTTTGAAGCGGTGGGGGTGGGGTGGGTGGGTTGGGGGGGGCGGGGGTGGATGGGAGGCTGGTTGGGGGGGCGGTGTTGGGTGCGGGTGTGGGGCGGGTAGGGTGTATAGGGTTGGGAGGGGGGTGTGTGGGGGAGTGGGTTGGGGGGGGGGGGAGGGGGGGGGGGCTGGTGGGGGGGGGGTGGGCTGGGGTATGGTGGGCGGGGGGGGGGGTGGGGGGGTTGGGGGGGTGTTGGGTGGGTGGGGGGGTGGGGATTGTTGGGTGGGGGGGGCAGGGGGCGGGGGGGGGGTGGGGGGTGGGGGGAGGGGGGGGTGGGGGGTTTATGTGGGAATGGGCGGGGGGGGTGGGGTGGGGGGGGTGTTGAGTGGGGGGCGGGGGGGGGTGGTGGGAGTGGTGTTGGGGTGGGGGTGGGGGGGGGGGGGGTGGGGGGGGGGCGGGAGGGGGGGCGTGGGGGTGGTGGGGTCGGAGGGGGGGGGGGGGGGTTGGGGGGGGGGTGGGGGGGGGGGCTGGGGCGTCTTCATATCAACCATGTGGGGGGGTGGGGGGGTGTGGGTGGGTTGGGGGGTGTGGGGGGGTGGTGGGGGGTGGGGCGTGGGGAGGGGGTGGGGGGGGGGTAGTTGGGGGGGTGGGGGTGTGGGGGGGGTGAGGGTGTGGGGGGGGGGGGCGTGGGGGGGGGGGGGGGTGGGTGGGTGCGCGGGAATGGGGGGGGGGGGGGGGGGGGGGTGGGTGGGGGTGGGGGTGGTTGGGGGATGATTGGGGGTGGGTCGGGGTGGGGGGGGGGGGTGGGGGGTGGAGGGGGGCGGGGGTGGGGGGGGGGGGTGGAGGGTTGGTGGGGGAGGGTGGGGGGGGGGGGGGGGGGGGGGGGGGGGGGGGTGCAGGTGGGGGGGTGGTGGGGGGGGGGGGGGGGGGTGGGGGGTGGTGGGGGGGGTTGGGTTATGTCTGGGGTGTGGGGGAGGGTGGGGGTGGGTGGGTGGGTTGGGGTGCGGGGGGGGGGGGGGGGGTGGGGGGGGGGTGGGTGGGTGGGGGGGGGGAGGGGGGCGGGGGGGTGGGGTGTGGGGAGTGGTGTGGTAGGGTGGGTAGCGGGGGAGGGGGGTGGGAGGGGTGTGGGGGGGGTAGGGTGGGGGGGTGCGGTGGGTTGGGGGGTGCGGGGGGGTGGGTGGGGGGTGGGGGGGGGGGAGGGGGGGTGAGGTGTGAGTGGGGGGGGGGATAGGGTGGGGGGGATGGGGGGGTGTGGGCGGGGTGGGGGTGGTGTGGGGGCTGTGGGGGGGGGGGGTGGTTGGGGTGAGGGGGGGGGGTGGGAGGGGGGGGGGGGGTGTCGGGGTGGGGGTGCGGCGTGGGGGTGGGGGGGGAGGGGGGGGATGGGGGGGGGGGGATGGGGGGGTGTGGGGGGGGGTGGGCGTGGGGGTGGTGGGGGGTAGGGGGTGGAGGGGGGGGGTGTGGGGAGGTGTGGTGGGGGGGGGGGTTGGGGGGGTGGGGGGGGGTTTGAGGGGCGGGTGCGAGGGGGATGGGGTGGGAGAGGGGGGGGGGTTGGGGGGGGGGGTGAGGGGGGGGGGGGGCGGGGGGGGGTTGGGTGGGGGGGGCGGGTGGGGGGTGGGCGGGGTGAGGGGTGCGGGGGGGTGGGCGGATGGGGGGGGGGTGGGGGGGGTTGGGTGGGTGTGGCCGGGCGGGGGGGCTGGGCGGGGGGTGGGATGGGGCGGGGCGGGCTCGGTGGGGTGGGGGGGGGGGCGGGGGATGGGGGGGTGGGGTGGAGGGGGGGGGGGTGGGTGATGGGGCTGTTGGGGTGGGGGTGGGGGGGGGGGGGGAGGGGGGTTGCGGGTCGGGGGGGTTGAAGGATGACTGCGGGGCGGGTGGGAGTGGGGGGGATGTCGGTGTTGGGGGGGGGTGGTTGGGGGGGGGGGGGTTGGTAGGGGTGGGGGGGGGGGGGGTTGGGGGGGGGGGGGTGGGGGGTGGTTGGGGTGGGGGGTGGGGTTGAGAGCGGTGGGGGGGGGGGGGTGGTGGGGGGGGGGGGCGGTCGCGGGTGTTGTGCGGGCGTATGGGTGAGGTGGTCTCGGCGGGGTGGGGGGGGGGGGATGGCGGGGGTGGGAGGGGGGTGGGGGGGGTGTGGGGGGTTGGGGGGGGGGGGGGGGGGGGGGGGGGGGTTGGGGGTGGGGGGTTGAAGGGCGGTGGGGCGGGTGTGGGGGAGGGGGGTGGGCGGTGGGGGGGGGGGGTGTGTTGGGGTGGGGAGGTGGTGGCGGTGGGTGGGGGGGGGGGGGGGTGGGGGGGATTGGGCGGGGTGGGGGGGTTTGGGGGTGGTTGGGGGGGGTTGGAGGGGGGGGGGGGTTGGGTGTGGTGTGCGGGTAGGGGGGGGTGGGAGGGGTTGGGTGGGTGGGTTGACGTGGGGGAGGGCGGGGGGGGTGGGGGGTGGGGGCGGGGGGGTGTGGGATTGGGGCTTGGGTGTAGGTGGGGGGTTGGGGGGAGGGGTGGGGGGGGGGTAGGGCGGCCGCTGGCGAGTAGGTTGGGGTGGTGGGTGGGGGGGCGTGGGGGGGGTGGTGGGGGCGGGGGGGGGTTCGTGGGTGGTGGGGGGGGGGGTGGGGGGCGGGGGGGGGGGGGGGGGGGGGGTTGGGGGGGGGCGCGTGGGGGTGTGTTGATGGGTTGGGGGGGTGGGTCGGGGGGTGGTGGGGGGCGGGGCGGAGGGGGGGGGTGGGAGGTTGTTTGGGTGGGCGAGGGGGTGTATGAGGGTGTGGGGGGGTGGGGGTGGTTGGGGCGTGTGGGGTGCTGGGGGGGGGTGGTGGGGGGGGGGGGGGGGGGGGGGGGGTTGGGCGGGGGTGGGGGGGGGGGGCTTGAGGGGTGGGTGGGGGGGGGTTTTGGGGGTGGGGTGTGGTAGGGGGGTCGGGTGGGAGGCGTGGGTTTGGGGTGGGGTGGGGGTGTGGGTCGGCGGGGGTGGGGGCGGTGTGTTGGTGGGGGGGGGGGAGGCTGGGTGGGGGTGGTGCGGTGGTGGGGGGGTGAGGGGGGGGGGGGGGGGGGGCGAGGGGGGAGGGGTTGGAGGGGGGGCGGTGGGGGGAGGGTGGTGGTTGTGGGGTGGGGGGGGGTCGGGGGTGGAGGGGAGGTTGGTGGGGGGGGGGGGGTGGCGAGGGGGGGGGGCGGGGGGTGGGGGGGGGGGGGGGGTGTGAGGTGGGGATAGTGGGGGGGGCGGTGTCATTGGGATGGGGGAGGGGGTGGGGGGGGGGTGCGGTGGGGGTGGGGGGGGGAGGGGGGCTGGTGGGGGGGGTGGGGGTGGGGGGTGGGGGTGGGTGAGAGGTGTTGGGGTGGGGGCGGGGCGAGGGTGGGGTGGGGGGGTGGTGGGGTGGGGGGGGCGGGTTGTGGGGACGGGGGGGTGTGGGGGGGGGGGGTGGGGCGGGGGGGGGGTGACTGGTGGTGGGAATTGGTGGGTGGGCGGGTGGGGGTGTGGGGGGGGGGGGGGGGGGGGGGTGGGGGGATTGGGGTTGGGGGGGGGGGGGGGCGGTGGTGGGGGCGGGGGAGGGTCATAGGTGGAGGGGGGGGTGGGGTGGTGGGGGTTGTAGGGGGGGGGGGGGGGGTGGGGGTGGTGGGGTGGGGGGGTGTTGGTGGGAGGGGGGTCGGGGGGTGGGGGGGGTACGGGGGGTGGGGTGGGGGGGGGAGGGTTGGCTGGGGGGGGATGGGGGGGGTGTGTGGGGGGGTGGGGTGGTGGTCGGGGATGGTGGGGAGAGGGGGGCAGGTGGGTGGGGGGGGTGGTGGGGGGGTATATCATGCATAACCTATGGGGGGGGATCGGGGTTGGGGGTTGGTGGGGGGGTGGTGGGGGGGTGTGGGGGGGAGGGGGGTGGTGGGGGGTGGGGGGTGTGGGTATGGGGGGGAGGCGGGGTGGGGGGGGGGGGGGGGGGGGGGGGGGGGGGTAGGGGTGGTGGGGGGGGGCGTGGGTGGGGGGGGGGGGCGGTGGGCTGGGGGTGGGGGGGTTGGCTGGTGGTGGGGGGGGTGGAGGGGGGGGGCGGGGGGGTGGGGTGCGTGTGTGGGGGGGTGGAGGTGGCGGGGCGGGTGGGGGGGGGGGTGTGGTGTTGGTGGATGGGGGGGGGTGGTCGGGGGTGGGGGGGGGGGTGGCGGTGGTGGGGTGTCGAGGGTGGTGGGGGGGGTGGGGGGGGTTTGGGGAGGGGGTGTGGGGTTGTGGGTGGCGGGGGGCGGGTGGGGGGGGGGGGGCGGGGGGTGTGGGTGGGGGATGCGATGGATGGGCGGGGGAGGGTGTGGGGGGGGGGGGTGGGGGGGGGTGGTTGGTGGGCGCGGTGGGGGGGGGTGCTGGGGTGGGATGGGGGGGGGGGGTGGGTGGGGTGGGGGGGTGGGGGGGGGGGGGGATGAAGGGGGGGGGTCTGGGGGGGGGGGGTTGGGGTGCTGGTTGGGGCGTATGGTGGGGGGGGGGTGTGGGGGTGGGGGGGGGGGGGGCGGGGATGGGGGGCTGGTGGAGGGAGGTGGGGGGGGGGCGAGGGTGGGGGGGTGGGGGGGGGGGGGTTGGGTTGGAGGGAGGTTGGGGGGGGGATGGGGGGGGGGGTTCGGTTGGTTGGCGTTGGGGGGGGCGGGGCGTCGTGGTGTGGGTTCGGGGGGGGTGTAGTGGGTGGGGGGGGGGGGTTGTTGGGGGGGGCGGGGGGTAGGCGGTGGGGGGAGGGGGGGCGGGGCGGGGGGGGCGGGGCTTAATTCACGTTGGGTTGGGGGGGGTATAGGGGGTGGGGGGGGGGAGGAGTGCGAGGGGGTGGGTGAGGGGTGAGGGGGGGGGTGGGTGGGTGGTAGTTGTTGCTGGGGGGGGGGGGGCGGGTTGGGTGGACGGCGTGAGAGGGGTGGGGGGGGGTAGGGGGGGGATGTGTGGGGGTAGGGTGGGGCTGAGGTGTGGGGGGTTGGGGGCGCGTTGGGGCGGGGTGGGGTGGGGTGGGTGGGGGTGTGGGAGGGGGGGTTGTGGGGGTCGGGTGGGGTGGGGGGGAGGGGGGGTGGAGGGAGGGGGGTGGTGGGGTTGGGGGGGGTGGGTTGGGGATGGGGGTGGGGGGGGGTGGTGGGGGGGGGGTGGTGGGGGGTGGTGAGGGCGGGGATGGTTGGCGGGGATGGGGGTGTGGGGCGGGGGGGGGGTGGGAGGGGGTATCGGGGGGGGGGAGGTGGGGGGGGGGGGGGGGGGTGGGTGTGGGGGGGGGTGGGTTGTGTGGGTGGGTGGGTTGGGTGGGGGGGGGGGTGGGGAGAGGTGGGATTGGGGTAAGGAGTGGGGGGGGGTTTGGCTGGTTTTAAGGGTGGGGAGGTGGAGTGGTGGGGGGCGGGGGCGGGGGGGGAATGGAGGGGGTGGTGGCGGTCGGTGGGGTGTTTGAGGGGGGTGGGGGGGGGTGTGGTTGGGGGTGGGGGGGGGGGGGTTGGGGTGTGTGGGGGTTGGGATGGGGGGGGGATGGGGTTGGATGGGTGGTGGGGGGGGGGTGGTGTGGGGAGGGGGGGAGGGTGGCGGGGGGGGGGGGGGGTGGTGGTGTGGGGGGGGAGGTGGTTTGGGTGGGGGGGGTTTGGGTGGGTGTGGTGGGGTGGAGGGGGGGGGGGGGGGGGTTTGGGTGGGGGGGTGTGGGGGGGGGGAGGGCGTGCGGACGGGGCGGGGAGGGGTGGGTGTGGAGTTGGGGGAGACGCGCGGGGTCAGGGGGGGGGGGCGTATGGGGGTTGGGTGTGTGTGGGGGACATGTGTGGTGGTATTGGTGGGAGGGCGGGGGGGGGGTTTGGGGTGGGGGGGGGTTTGGGGGGGTGGGTGGGTTGTGGGTTGTGGAGCGCGGGTGGGGGGTGGGGGGGTGGTGTGGGGGGGGGGTGGGGGGGGGGGGGTTGGGGGGGGGGGGGTGGTGTGGGTTGGGGTGGTGGGGTGGGTGTGGGGGGTGGGGGGGTGGGGGGGGGGGGGTGGGGGGGGGGTGGGGGGGGGGGGGGGGGGGGGGATGGATTGGAGGGAGGGGGGGGGGGGGGGGGTGTGGGGGGGGGGGGGGTGGGGGGGGGGGGGGGAGGAGGTGTGGGGGGATGAGGGTGGGGGGTGGGGGGGGGGGGGGTGGGGGGAGGGGGTGGGGGGGTGGGTGGTGGTGGGGGGGGGTGGGGGAGTTGGTGGGGAGGGGGGGGGGGGGTGTGTGGGGGGGGTAGGGGGGGTGGATGGGTGCGGGGGGCGGTGGGCGGGGGGTGGGAGGGGGGGGGGGTGGGGGGGGGGGGTGGGGGGGGTGGAGGGGGTGGTTGGGGGGGGGGGGGGGGGAGGTGGGTGAGGGGGGGGGGGGGTTGGGCATGGGGGGTTGTGGGGGGGGTGGGGTGTGGGAGGGGGGGGGTGGGGGTGGAGGGGGCGGGGGGGTGGGGGGCGGTTGAGGGTGGGAGAGTGGGTGTGGGGGGGGGTGGGGGGTGCGGGGGTTGCGGGAGGGGGTGGGGAGTGGTGTGGTGGTTGGGGTGTGGAGGGGGTGTGGGGGGGTTTGGGGGTGGGTGGTGGGGTGGGGGAGTGTGCGGGGGGGTGGGGGGAGGGGTTGGGGGGTGTGGGTGCGGTTGGGGCGGAGGGGGAGATGTGTGGTGGGGGGGTGGCGGGGGGTGATTGGTGTGGGGGGGGGGGGGGGTTGGGTCGGGGGGGGGGAGGGGGGGGTTGGGGGTTGGTGGGGGGGTTGGGGGGGGGGGGTGAGGGGGTGGGGGGGGGGAGGGGGGGGTTGTGGTGGGTGGGAAGGTGGGGGGTGGTCGTCTGGTGGGGAGGGCGGGTGGGTGGGGTGGGGTTGGTGGGGGGTCGGGGGGGTGGGGGGGGTGTGTTGGGGGGGGGGGGGGTCGTGGGGGTCGGGGGGGGGTGGTTGGGGGGGTGGGGTGTTGGGGGGGGGGGATGGGGTGGGGGGTTGGGTGTGTGGGGGGGGTGGGCGGGGGGGGGGGGTGGGGGGTGGGGGGGGGGGAGGAGGTGGGGGGGGGGGGGGGGGGGGGGGTGGGGCTGGGGGGGGGGCGTGGGGAGGGGGGGGATTTGGGGGGTGGGATAGGGGAGGTGGGGGGGGTGGGGGGGGGGGGGGGGGCGGTGAGGTGGTTGGGTGGGCGGGTGGGGGGGGGTCGGTAGTGGGTGTTGGGGCGTGGTGGTGGGGGTGTTGGTGGGTGGGTGCGGGGGGGGGGGGGGAGGGTGGTTGGGGGTTGTAGTGGTGGGTTGGGGGGGTGGAGGGGGTGGGGTTGGGGTGGGTTGGGTGGGGGCTTAGGAGGGGGTGAGGGGATGCGGGGGGGCAAGTGGAAGTGGGGGGGGTGGGGGGGGGTGGTGGTGGTGAGGGTGGGGGTGGGGGGGGGGGTGTGGGGTGGGTGGGGGGGCGGTGGGGGGGCGGGGGGCGGGGTGGTTTTCGGGGGGGGGGGGGGGGGTGTGGGGTGGGGGGTGGGTGGGGGGGGGGGGTGGGCGGGGTGGGGGGGGGGGTGTTGGGTGGGGGGAAGGGGATCGTGGTGTGGCGGGGGGGGGGGAGGGAGGTGGGGGGTGGGGGGTGTGGGTGGGGGGGTGGGGGTGGGAGGGGGGGGGGTGGGCGTGGGGTGGGGGGGGGGTGGGGGGTGGGGGGGGGGCGGAGGGGGGGGGGGCTTGGAGGGGGGGCGGGGGGTGTGGGGGGGGGGGGGGGGGGAGGGGGGGGTGGGTGGGGGGGTTCGGGAGTGGGGGGGGGGGTGTGGGGGTCGGGTGTGGTTCGGGGGCGGGGGGGTGGGTGTAGTGTGGGGGGGGGGTGGGTGGGTTGTTGGGGGGGGGGGGCGTGGGTGGGGTGGGGTGGTCGGGGGGGGGGGGGGGGGCGGGCGGGGATGGGATGTGGTGGGGGGGTAGAGCGGGGGCGGCGTCGGGGGGGGGGGGGCGGTATTAGGGGGGCGGTGGTGGGGGGGTGTTTGTGGGGGGGGGGTGGGTGGTGTGGGGGGTAGGGGGGGTGAGTGGGGGGGGGAGGGGGTGGGGTGGGGGGGTGTGGGTGTGGGGTGGTTGGTGGGGGGGGGGGGCGGGTGTGGTGGGGGGAGGGGGGGGGTGGGTGGGTGGGGTGGGGGGGGGGGGTGGGTTTGGGGTCGGGGGGGGGGGTCGGGGGGGGGGGGTGTTGTGTGTGGGGTTGGATGTGGGGGGCTTTTGGGGGGGTGGGGGGGGGGGGGGAGGGGGGGGTTGGGGGGGGGGGGGGGGGGGGGGGCGGGTGGGGGGGTTGAGGAGGAGGGGGTTGGTTGGTGGGTGGTGGGTGGGTAGGGGGTGGGGAGGGGGTAGGTGTTGGGGAGGGTGGGGGGGGGGGTGGGGGGGGGGGTGGGGAGGGGTAGGTGGGGGGGTGGGGGGTGGAGTAAGGGGACGTCGGGATGGGGGGGGGTGGGGGTGGGGGGTGGTGGGGGGTGGGGGTGGCTGGGGGGGTTGGGGTGGGGGGGGGGGGGTGGGGGGGGGTGGGGTTGGGGGGATAGGTGGGTGGGTTGTGGTGGGGGGGGGGGGGGGGGGGAGGGGGGGGGTGGGTAGGGGGAGTGGGGGGGGGTGTGTGGGGGGGGGGGGGGGGGGGGGGGTGGGGGGTGGCGTGGGGGGGGGTGGAGTGGGGGTGTGGGGGGGGGGTGGGGGGGAGGGGGGGGGGGGGTTGGTAGGGTGTGGGGTGGGGTGGGTGGGGGTTTGGGGGTGGGTGGGGGGGCGGGGGGGGGTGGGGGGGTGGGGGGGGGGGGGGGGTGGTGGGCGGGGGGGGGGGGGTGGAAGGGGGGTGGGGGTGGGGGGGGGGGGGGGTCGGTGTGTGGCGGGGGGTGGGGAGGCGGGGGGGGGGATGTGAGGTGGAGGGGGGGGGTGGGGGGGGGGGGGGTGGGTGGTGGTTGGAGGGTGGGCTGTGGAGGGGGGAGGGGGGGGGGGGGAGGGGTGAGGCGGGGGGGGTTTGGGGGTGGGGGGTGGGGGGGGGGGGGGGTGAGGGCGGGGGGGGGGGGTGGGGTGGGCGGGGGGTGGGTCGTGGGGGGGGGGGGGGTGGGGGGGGGGGTGGGGGGGGAGGTGGTGTGGGGTGGGTGGTGTGGGGGGGGGTGGGTTTGGGGTTGGGGGGAGTGTGGGGGCTGGGGGGGGGTGTGTTGGCGTGTGGGGGGGTGGTGGGGTGGGGGTCGGGGGGGGGGAGATGGGGAGGGGGGTGTGGGCGGGGGTCGGTAGGGGGGGGGGTGGGGGGGGGGTGTGTGGGTTGGTTTGGTGGAGGTTTGCGGGGGGGGGGGGGGGGTGGGGGGGGTGGGGGGGGGGTGTGGGGGCGTGGGGGGGGGTTGGGGGGGGAGTGGTGGTGGGGGGGTGGGGAGGGGTTGGGGTTGGGGGGGGGGGTGGAGGTGGTGGGGGGGGTTGTGGGTGTAGGTGGGGGGGTTGGTATGGGGTGGGGGTGGGGGGGTGGGGGGGGGGGGGGGGGGCGGGGGGGGGGTGGTGGGGGTGTGGGGTGGTGGGGTTGGGGAGGGGGGGAGGGTGTGGGGGGGGTTGGGGGGGTGGTGTTGTGGGGTGGGGGGTGGGTGCGGTGGCGTGGGGGGGGGGTGGGGTGGTGGTGGGGGGGGGGGGGGGGGTGGGGGGTGGGGAGTCTGGGTGGATGGGGGTGGGGGGGGTGTGCGGTGGGGTGGGGGGGGGTGGGGGTGGGTGGGGCTCGGGGGTGGGGGGGTGTTGGGGTTGTGGGGGTGGGTTTTGGGGGGTGGGGTGGGGGTGGGTGGGGTGTGGTGTCGGTGGGGGTTGGGGGGGGGGGGGGGGGATGGGGGGGGGGGGGGATGGTGGGGGGGCGGGGGCGTGGTGGTGGGGGGGGGTGGGTTGGAGGTGGGGTAGCGGCTGGGTGGTGGGGGGAAGTAGGGGGGGGGGGGTGTAGTGGGTGTGGTGAGGTGGTTTAGGGGTGGTGGGGGGGAGCATGGGTGGTGGGGGGGTGGGGGTGGGGTGGGTGAGGGTGGGGTTGGGGGAGGGTTGGGTGGGGTGGAGGCTGGGATGGTGGCGGGGGGGGGGGGGGTGGTGTGGGGGGGTGTGGTTGGAGGGGGGAGTGGGGGGGGGTGGGGTGGGGGGGGGGGCGCGTGGGGGGCGGGTGAGTGTTGGTAAGGAGGAGGGGGTGGGTTGGGGGGGGGGGTGGGGGGGGGGGGGTGGGTTTTGGGGTTGGGGGGGGGGTGTGGTTGCTGGGGGGGGGGTGGGTGAGGGGGTGGGTGTGGGGGGGGGGAAGGGGGGGCTGGGTGGGGTTGGGGGTTGGGAGGGGCGTCGGTGCGGGGTGGGGTGGGGGGGTGGGGGGGTGTGGGGTGCGGGGGGCGGTGTGGGTTCGGTGGGGGTGGGGAGGGGGGGCGGGTTGGGGGGAGTGAGTGTGGGGCGGGGGGGGTGTTGGGGGGGGGAGGGGGGCGGGGGGTGGGGGGGGGGGGGTGGGGGGGGTGTGTCTGGGGTGGGTGGGGGTGGTGGTTGTGGGGTGGCGGGGTGGCGGGGTGTGGGGGAGCGGTCTGGGGTGGGAGAGGGTGGGGTGGGGGGGGGGGGTGATGGTGGCGGTGGGTGGGTGGGTCGGGGGTGGGGGGGGCGCGGGGGGGGGGGGGGGGGGTGTAGGATGCGGGTGTTGTGCGGGGTTGGTGGGGAGGAGGCGGGATGGGGGGGGGGGGTGTGGTGGGGGGGGTGGGGGGTGCTGGGGACTGAGTGAAGGATGGGTCTTGTCGGTGGGGGGGTGGGGGGGGAGGGCGTGGGGGTGGGGGTGGCGGGGTGCGGGGGGGGGGGGGGGGGGGGGGTAGAGCGAGGGTGTGGGTGGGTGGTGGTGGTGGGGGGTGGGGGGTGGGGGGGGGTGGGGGGGGGGGGGGTGGAGGTGGGGATGGGGGGTTGGTCGGTGGAAGTGTGGTGGGGGGGGGGGGGGGCGTGGGTGTGGGGGCTTGGTGGGGGTGGGGGGGGGGGGGCGTGGGGGGGTGGGGGGGGGGGGGGGGGGGGGAGTGGTGCGGGGGGGGGAAGTTTGGCGTTGGGGGTCGTTGGGGGGGGGGGTCGGTAGGTGTGGGGGGGGGGTGTGCGCGGGGGGGGTGGGGGGGAGCGGTGGGGGAGTTGGTGGGGGTGTGGGGGGGTAGGTGGGGGGGGGGTGGGGGGCGCGGCGGGGGTTGGGGGGTGGTGGGGTGGGGGGGTTTGGGGGGTGGGTGGGGGGGTGTGGGGGGTGGGTGGTTAGGGGGGTGGGGAAGGAGGGGGGGTGGGGGGTTTGGGGGGGGGGTGGGTGGGGGGTGGGGGTGGGGGGGGTCGGGAGGTAGGGGTTTTGGGTGGGGGGGGGGGTGAGGGGGGAGGGGGGGGTGGGATGGGGGTAGTGGGTGGGTTTGGGTGGGGGGGGGGGGGGTGTGGGTGGTGGGGGGTGGGGGTTGCGGTGGGGGGGCGGGTGGGGGGGGGGGGGGGGGGGAGGTGGGGGGGTTTATTGGGGGGTTGGGGGGTGTGGTGAGCGTAGGGGGGGGGGTGGGAAGTACTGGCATTTTTGGCAATGCCTATGATGATCATGACTTGGAAACTCTTAATACTCCTTATGCTGATCAAAGTGTGGGTGCATAGGCTGATTTCAACAACATGGAACCTTCCACTATTGTCAGTCCTATTCCCACAACTAGTCTATTCATCCTAAAACTCAAATTATTAAGGATCCAAAGTCAACAGTACAAACAATAGGCATGACAAAGAAGACTACCGGAGAGCATGCTATGATTAGCTACATCCAAAAGCAGAGAAGGACAAATCATAAAGATTTCCAGAACTGCTTATTTGCTTTTTTCCTTTCTCAACATGAACCCACAAAGATATCTCAAGCCCTTGATGATGAAAGTTGGGTTGAAGCAATGCAAGAGGAGCTGCTTCAGTTCAAGATTCAGAAGGTTTGGACACTAGTTGACTTACCTAGTGGCAAAAGGCTATTGGTACAAAGTGGGTGTATAGAAATAAGAAGGATGAAAGGAGAATAGTTGTAAGGAACAAAGCCAGACTGGTAACACAAGGGTATAAACAAGAAGAATGCATTGATTATGATGAGGTTTTTGCTCCTGTTGCTAAGGTTGAAGCAATCAGGTTATTTTTGGCCTTTGCATCATTTATGAATTTTCCTATGTACCAGATGGATGTCAAAAGTGCTTTTCTCTACGGCACTATTGAAGAGGAGGTATATGTTTGCCAACCTCCAGGTTTTGTGGATCCATAATTTCCAGAAAGAGTCTACAAAGTGGAGAAAGCCTTATATGGTCTACATTAAGCTCATAGAGCTTGGTATGAGACACTCTCTTCCTATCTGCTAGATAATGGATTTCACAAGGGACAAATTGAAAAGACTTTGTTCCTAAAAAGACTCAAGGGTGATATTCTACTGGTTCAAGTATATGTAGATGACATCATCTTTGGTTCCACTAAGAAGTCTTTATGTGATGATTTTGAGCAGATAATGCACAACATGTTTTAGATGAGTTCAATGGGAGAACTTACTTTCTTCTTGGGTTTACAAGTCAAGCAGAAAGAGGATGGGATCTTTATTAGTCAGGACAAGTATGTTGGTGAAATCTTGAAGAAATTTGACTTTTCTAGTTTAAGGATAACTAGTACTCCTATGGAAACCAACAAGGCTTTGACAAAGGATGAAGATGGTGAAGATGTTGATGTTCATTTATACAGGTTAATGATTGGGTCATTTCTGTATCTTACATCCTCTAGACTAGATATTATGTTCTCAGTTTGTGCTTGCTCAAGATTTCAAGTTTAGCCAAAAGTTTCCCACTTGAATGCAGTAAAAAGAATCTTTAGATACTTAAAAGGTCAACCCAAGTTAGGCCTTTGGTATCCTAAGGACTCTCCTCTTATATTGGAAGCTTTTTCAGACAGTGACTATGCAGGTGCCAGCTTAGACAGGAAATCCACAACAGGAGGTTATCAATTTCTTGGTTCAAGGTTAATCTCTTAGCAGTGTAAAAAGCAAATTGTGGTGGCTAACTCAACTACTGAAGCTGAATACATTGCTGCTTCTCACTGCTGTGGTCAAGTGCTTTGGATCCAAAATTAGATGTTGGATTATGGATTTAATTTTATGTAGACAAAGATTCATGTTGACAATGAGAGTGTTATTTGTGTTGTCAAGAATCCTGTCTATCATTCTAAAACAAAGCATATAGAGATCAAGCATCATTTCATTAGAGACTCTTATGAAAAGAGACAGATTGATATGGTCAAGATACATACAGATAATAATGTTGCAGATATTCTCACTAAAGCCTTTGATGTAAGCAGATTTAATTGTCTGGTGGCAAGCATTGATATGCTTAATTTGTAGCTACATTGGTTGAAGGGAGGTTTAATAGTTCTTAACTTCTATTCATGGGTTATACATAAATATGGATCCTTATGAATTCTCACATGTCTATCTAGTCTTTTCTAGTGTGCTTGTGATGAATAGAGGCATGTTGTTGTATAATTATTAAAGACAGAGTTAAAACTGTTAAGGCAAATATTAATACTGCTAAGTGTAATTTGTACTGCTAGGCAAAAGAGGTCGGGACACTAAGATACCTCAGTCCGGTGGTCCCCATATAAAGGTTGGTGATGAGGCTGTCCATAAGGAGTTGGGTGACATAATGGAAATGGCTGCCACTACTGCTTCTAGCTTAGAAGTAGAGCAGGACAGTGGTAACGTAAACTAAGACCCAATCCATGGCAACACTTAATGAGCTAAGTTCTTAAGGAATTATCTTAGGTAGTGGTCCTAGGTGCCAAGAAACCACATTGGGGATGTAGATGCTCAAACTAGGTTTGAGGCTGCATCTAAAAGTCCAATGACCTACCTCTCTCAAGAGTTAACACACTTGGAAGTGGGGAGGACAGTATGAAACTAAAAGAATTGATGACACCTTGTACAAAATTGTTTGATAATTGAGATATTTTGGTGAGCATAAAAGAAAGAAGTTGTGAGCCAAAAACAGAAAGAGAGATGTGTGCTTAAAAACAGAAAGA
The DNA here is from genome assembly GCA_026074375.1 of Tanacetum coccineum. Classification (NCBI taxonomy): domain Eukaryota; kingdom Viridiplantae; phylum Streptophyta; class Magnoliopsida; order Asterales; family Asteraceae; genus Tanacetum; species Tanacetum coccineum. Next base: position 13,616 of record BQNB010030739.1, on the reverse strand, counting down.
GTGAATTGGTGAGCAAAAAGAATTGAGAGATATTGTGAGTATAAAAACAGAAAGAGAGATTGTGAGAATCTACATTGGAATGAGATTGGAGTTAATACTGCTTGGCATAAACTTAATACTGCTAGTATTAAGTTAGTACTGCCAGGCATATCTTTATACTGCTGGGAAAAGTTAATACGGCTAGGCTTAAAGTTAGTACTGTTAGGCTAAACTTAGTACTGCTACATTACCGTTAGTACTGTTTGAGGCATAACAGAATTTCCTTATTTTAATATAGCCGTTGAGATATTTCCGCCAACAACATAGCCTATAGGGTTTGACTAATTGGAAATTCATGATCTTTCTATAAATTAGTAAGATTTCTTCAAGATAAGATCAAATTTCATTCAGTCGGTCAAATTACAACCCTAAGTGCTCTCAATATAATCTCAATTAACTTTGCCAAGCTTTCATACTCACATAAACGAGCTCATCCCAGAAGTTTATTCAATATTTTCTTAATCACATGGCTAATTTGGAGTTTTGCGACAAGCATAACATGGTGGCCTACTTACAGAAGTCTGAAGGAAGTGAAGGGTTTCATCAGATCATTGATTTTCTGAATGCTAGTCACATCCAGTATGCCCTCACAGAGAATCCAACAATATATGTTTCCTTTATTAAGCAATTTTGGAGAACAGCTACTGCTAGAACAAGTGCTAATGGAGAGGTAGAACTAACTGCTACAATTGATGGACAAGTAAAGACTATTACTGAAGCCTCTCTAAGAAGACATCTAAAGTTGGAGGACAATGGTGGTGTTACTACTCTACCCAATTCAGAGATATTTGAGCAACTTGCTCTAATGGGGTATGTGACTGATTCTGATAAACTTACTTTTCAAAAGGGTCATTTTTCTCCTCAGTGGAAGTTTCTAATTCATACTATCCTCCACTGCTTAAGCCCTAAGAAAACTGCTTGGGAGCAGTTTAGTAGCAATATAGCAACTGCTATAATTTGCTTGGCCACAAACAGGACTTACAATTTTTCAAAACTAATTTTTGATGCTATGATTAAGAATCTGGAAAACCCACACAAGTTTTTGATGTACCCAAGATTTATCCAAATCTGGTTAAACAAGCAAAGGAGACTCCTTCAACCCCACACACGAACATATCCTACTCCTATCCTTACACAGAAAGTCTTTAGTAATATGAAGAGGGTTTCAAGGGGTTATTCTGGAATAGATTTTTCTTTATTTCCTACTATGATCAGTGCACCTGAAACTTCTCCATCCAGAATAACATCTTCACCATCATTATCACCTCAACATACACCAGTCAGTACCCCATCAACCTCACAACCACCAAACACTCAACCCACACCTGATGCAGAGGAGGCTGTTCCAATGCCCCATGAATCACCTCTCCACAGTGTTCACTCACTTGGACGTGATGAGGGTAGTTTATCACTTTCTGAATTGACGGTTCTATGTACCAATTTGTCAAACAAAGTAACAAGCTTGGAGGCAGAGTTGGCACAAACCAAACAAACTTATGGTACTGCTCTTACAAAATTAATCAAGAAGGTGAAGAAGTTAGAGCAGACAGTCAAGTCAACTCAAGCTAGAAGGAGATTCAGGATAGTTGTTTCTGATGATGAAGAAGGTCTAGAGGATCCTTCCAAACAGGGGAGGAAAATTACAGAGATTGATCAAGACCCCTCTATTTCATTGGTACAGGATGAAGGAACATCATGGATTCAAGAAGATATAGAGATTCAGGAGAAGATTAGTGATGATACTGAGGTAGTGCTAGAAGAAGAAGAGCCTACTGAGCTTGTGGAAGATCAAGGTAGTGGTGAAAAAGGAGAAAAAGAAGTTAGTACTGTTGGTGCAGAGCATAGTACTGTTATTCCAGAAGTTAGTACTGCTGCTGCAAATTTGGTATATATAAGAAGGAGTGCACAGAAGAGGAAAGATAAAGGAAAAGCAATTATGGAAGAAGATGAATCTGTTCAGAAAAAGACTAAGAAGCAGCTAGAGCAAGAAAGACTTGGGCATGAAGAAGCTATTAGACTGCAAGAACAGATTGATGAAGAGGAAAGACAAAGGATTGCAAGGGATGCAGAAATAGCTAAACAGTTACAAGAGGAGATTAACAAAGCAACACAAGAACAAGAGAAGCAAGAAGTTGTAACTGAAGCTGATCCAACTCATGTTATTGATTGGAGTGATCCTGCAGTGATAAGATATCATGCACTCCAAAATAGAGCTTTTTCTGTACCTGAAGTAAGGAAGAACATGTGCATGTACTTGATTAATCAGGGAGGATACAAGATGAGACATTTCAAGGGAATGAGTTATGAAGATATTAGACCTATATTTGAAAAGGTATGGGATCAAATTCATTCTTTTGTGCCTATGGATTCTGAGTTGGAAATTCCAAAATTAAAAAGAGCAGAACCTGTTAAGAGACAATCTACTGAAGAAGAAAAGAAAAGAGATGATAGTAGCAAGCCTGCTGAAGGTAGAAGAAAGAAAACACTTGCTAGGAAAAGAGCAAGTGGAAAAGATAGTGAAGAAAGTATGAAGAAACAAAAGCTAGAAGATGATACTGAGAAGGAAGATCTTAAAGCTTATTTGGATATAATTCCAGGAGATGATGTTGCTATAGATATTGAATCTTTAGCTACTAAGTACCCAATTGTTGATTGGAAGACATATGTTCTAGCAGAAAACTTCATGTATTATCAAATCTTCAGGGCAGATGGAAGTTCCAAGAATTACAAGATCTTCAGTGAGATGCTTGATGATTTTGACAGACAAGATGTATTAGACTTACACAGGCTAGTTAAAGCGAGTTATATGACATCATGTCTAGAAGGTTATGACTTAATGCTTTGGGGAGATTTAAAGACCCTATTTGAGCCTGATGAAGAAGATGAAGTCTGGAGGAATCAACAAGGATATAATTTGATAAGCTGAAGACTACATGATTCATGTAGAATTCATATTTTGTTGATGGACAATGGAATAGACATTCACATGATGATTGAGAAGAAAAATCCTCTTAATCAGGAAATGCTATCAAGGATGTTAAGTAAAAGATTGGAGGTTGATCATGAAAGTACAATGGCATATGAACTTCTCAGGTTTATAAGGTCACAAGTACAGAAGTAGAAGAATGTTTGGAAGAATCCTCAACAGTGCAGCCTAGAAGATTAAATATAGAAGAAACTTGAGATTTAAAGGTAAATTACAAGTTTAAGGGAGGATTGTTAGGATTTACAGCTTCTACACTTAGTACTGCTAGTTATAGTTAGTTAGTACTGCCAGTACATTATTAGTACTGTCAGTATAGTTAGTACTGTTAGTATAATAGTTAGTAGTATTAGTTATATAGTTAGTACTGCTAAAGTGATATGCATGAGTTATATTAGGAATAGATATGCATGATCACTTAACGCGTTTTGTAAGCCCATTAGGGTTTTCCTTAAGTGTATAAAAGGAACCCTACAACATAGTTAGAGATATCAATTTTCACATCAAGAGATATCAAGTTTTCATAGTTAGTTATTCTGTAACCTAGTCAGAATATTTGCAATCAATATATATTTAAAGTTTTGTTTACATTGTTCTTCTTAGTATTACAAGTTAGATTCCGCATAACTTGTAGTATTCATAATCATAGTTTCTCATATAGTTAGTTTGAATCTATTCAATTTAACTAATCCTTAACAAGCTAAGAGGATCTATTCATTAGGACTCACAAACTCTAAAACAATCTTCAAATGCTTCCCATGCTCTTTTTCGTCTTTGGAATAAACCAAAATATCATTGATGAACACTATGACAAACTTATCAAGATATGGCTTGCATACTCGGTTCATCAAGTCCATAAACACAGCAGGCGCATTAGTCAATCCAAACGGCATTACTTGGAACTCAAAGTGACCATACCGAATTCTAAATGCAGTAATCAAAATGTCTTCCTCTTTAATGCGTAACTGGTTATACCCTGATCGCAGATCGATCTTAGAATATACGCTCAAACCTTGCAGTTGATCAAACAAATCATCAATTCTTGGAAGAGGATAACAATTCTTGATAGTCAACTTGTTCAACTCGCGAGAATCTATACACATCCTAAAAGATCCGTCTTTCTTCTTCACAAACAAAACTGGCACTCCCCACGGTGATGAACTCGGATGAATAAATCCTTTCTCTAGCAGCTCTTGCAGTTGTACCGATAACTCTTTCATCTTAGACTTTCCAATCTATATGGTGCACGTACAACAGGTGTAGCCCTCGGTACTAGATCAATAAAAAATTCTACTTGCCTTGTGGGTGGTAGTCCTGGCAACTCCTGAGGATACACCTTAGGGAAATCATGAATTACAGGCACATCTTCCATCCGTTTCTCCTTTGACTTGCTCCTTGTAACGTATGCTAAAAACAAATGACAACCTCGCTCGACGTACTTACGGGCCTTGATACACGAAATGACCTTCAATCGAGATACACCTTTGTCACCTTCAACTATCAACATCTTGTTCCCATATGGTATACGAACAACTTTCTCGCCACAGACGATAACGGCATCGTGCTTGACAAGCCAATCCATATTGATTATGATGTCAAACGTACCAAGCTCAATCGGCATAAGATCGATTTCAAAAACATGGTTCACCAAACTTAAAGTGCAACCTTTTAAAATAGTGTTCGTACTAACTATCCTTCTGTCAGCTAACTCTACCTCATAACTATCCTTTATTTTAATTGGTTTGATATCGAGCAATGAACTAAATCTAGTGTTCACAAAACTCCTATCGAACCCAAATCAAATAAAATAGAAGCATATTGGTTATTAAGAAGAAACATACCAGTAACCACATTCGGACCTTGCGGCTCATCATCCTTAATAGCATAAGCTCGACCATGAACTTCTCCAACTTCTTCTTGCTTAATCCTCTTTGGACATCGGTTCCTATTATGACCTTTCTCACCACAATCATAACAAGTCCAAACAGGCTGAGCGTTAGCACCTGTGGCAACACTCTTCTCCTAACAATACCTTGCTTTATGCCCAACCTTTCCACACTTGTGGCACCTAATCGTACACTGACCAACATGACGAGTAAAACATCGGTCACACAAAGGAAGCTTTCCATCAGTAGGAGCGGTAACCATGGCTCGCGCATTTCCTTGCTTTTGGCTATTCTGTAAAGTTTGACGAGAGTTATCCCTTTGATTGCCCTTACCACTACTATTTCCACTTTGAAGGTTCTCCCACTTTCGTTTCTTTCCTTCCAAAATACTTACATCTCTAGCTTACGATTTTTGCTCCATCAACTTATGAGCCATATGTACAGCTTCGTTCAAATCAGCAGACTTAGAAGATGTTACTTCACCCTTGATATTATCTGTCAATCCCCGAATGTAAGTGTCAACCTTTACTCGTTCAGGCTCTACCATTCTTGGACACATCAAAGCCAGTTCATTAAACCTCTGAGTATAAGCAACAACATCAAACTCTTTAACCTTCAAGTTCCACAATTCATGATAAATTCTTTAAACTTCTTCTATCGGACAAAACTACACAGTCATCAATTGCTTCATCTCAGTCCAAGACATTTGGTTCACAGTCTCCAAACCCATAGTTACAACCTTAGTTTTCCACCAAGTCAAAGATGGTCCTTCCAATGTAGCAGCAACAAACTTTACCTTCTTACCCTCTGCACATTCATTGATCTCAAATACACTCTCAGTTTCCTCGAACCATCTTCGCAATTCGACAGTTCCTTTAACCCCACGAAAGACAGCATGATTGCACTTCATAAACCCAGCAAAAGTGCACTCACGAACAACAGGTTCAGTGTCTCAACCTCTAACTGGCTCAGATCTACTAGCATCATTCCTAACATTTGCTAGCCTTGCCCGCTCAGCAGCAATAGTAGCATCAACACTTTCCTTGATCATTCGACGAATGGTAGCTTGAGTCATAGGTGCAGACTTTAGAGGCATGATTCTGTCATGTCACATAGAAAACAATCTGATAAGCATTCATAACATGATATTCTCATAACTTGATACAATGAAAAATCAATCACAACAACAGTCACACAACATCAAGTAGTAATCAAAAGATAGTCATTCATTTTTCATCATAAGAGAATTAATACATAGTTGCATTATTTCATGAAATGATACAAATCGTTACAACCAATAGCACTAAATCTACTAACTGAGGACTCAGTTTAGTGATTACACAACAAAAGAAACTACAATTGAAACTAAACTACTACGAATCATGAGGAGATCCTCGCGGCTCAAACAAAGGACTCTTCTCATCTTCAATCAGAACATTGATAGCTTCATTCGGTCTTTTTTAAACAAGAATCCTCTACGAATCATCTCTTGATAGAACTCATGAGCTCGAACTCTAGTCCAGTAGAGATCTTTCTAGACTCGTTCATTCTGCATATGAAGGAATGTGTTGCTAACCCTTGCTTCTTCAAGTTCATTCTTTAATTTCTTACATTCAACCCTATCTTCAGTATTACCAAGCTTCTCAACTAGCTTTTCCATTGCAACCGTTCCTTGCTCCACACTTGGACGCACTTCATTACCCAAATCCAAGATTAACTTACCATAAAACTTATCTTTTGCTTTTCCTTTCTTCTCGACTAATGCATGCACCGTATTGCGTCCACACAATCGTCTTGAAAAATTTACCATTCGACCAAAAAGAGAGTTAATATCCTGCCTCATAAAGCCAGAACTATCACCATTCTCTCAAGGAATAGTGGTAGTAGACGTTTTACCTACCTCATAAACACTAACAGGAACAGTCTCATCCTCATGCTCATTCGGATTCTCAACCTCGATCTCATCATCAGGTTCAGACTTAGAAACATGTGGTGAAGGGTTAAGAGGATCCACCTCCTCGTAAGGATATGTCAACTCTAGCTCATTCTTATCTTCCTCAATGTCGACTTCCATATCATCTTCTTCGTTTTGAGGATGTTCTTCTTCTTCAAACTCGTCTTCTTCTGGGTCTTTGTCTTCATCTTCTATGATAGGCTCGGGATCAACAAGAACATCATCGTGTTGATTCAGCTCAACAACAGGTACATCATCCACATGATTGGGAGGAATTATGTTCACCATGATAATCTAGAAAATATCATACACTACTTACTTAATATCGTATCACTCCTTATTATTATCAGAACACTATTACCAAAATAACAGTTCGCATAAAAGCGCAACAAATAAAATTTCGATTCATGACCTTCTTGATCCGCATATATCTTAATTATATTTCAAACATATATAGTATCAGTTATCATATAATAGCATGACATCTATGCATACAACACATGCACAAATGTACCCACACATAACACTTTATGCATCCAACACATGCATAAATTTATCCATACTTAACTATTTATACATATAACACATACGTAGACATACTTACACATAACAATTTATAAATGTACCTTACATGTAACCAATGGCTATGAGGAGTCTTGGCGTGCGTGTAGAAGCGTTATAGTTTAGGTTTTTTTAAAAGACTCGACCTAGTTCTTTATAACTTTATACTCTTGATATCACTTTGATATCTAAAACGATTACAATCCAAGTTTTGAAAACAACCTAGTTCTCTATAACTGAAGCTGTGGTAGCACTCTGTAACACCCGCCCCGAGGGGCATCGGATTGCGCAGTGAAAATTAGCAACTTGGTGTTACTAAATAGCATCCTTTACTACGATAATAGAAAACGACCTAAATAAGACGTTTTACCAAACATGTGTTCCATAATTATTCATAGTTAAAATGCGTTTAGGTCCCACAGAATCGTAACCACCATCTATTACAATATTGAAAAGCAAATGTTTTCAAATAAAAGACATTGTTTTTGAAAGACCGGAACACACAAGTAGTCTTTCCATAAAAACCTCTACACGCACGACACCGCCACATCATTTTTGCCTTTAACCTTGGTTACCTGGGTTAAAACATGTTTAAAACGTCAACAACAAAGTTGAGTGAAATTTATAGAGTTTAAAATAATCAATGAGTAAAAACCTTTAAACACATAATTAGTTCTCAGGAAAACAAAGCAACAAATGCAATGTATAGCAACTTCTTTTCTTTCACGCAATAAGCTCATGACACCAAACGTTAACAAGACATATGGCATTTCATATGTTAAAGGTGCCCCAAAACAAGGTATTATTGTCATATACTAATTTCTAAGTACAAAATGTCCGTTGACAGGATGGTCACAAGGATTCAGACCTCGGACAGGGTTGTCAAACTCAATAAATCTATTTAATGCATTAGCGTTCACCATACCATGTAATTAACGGTTCATGAAATAAGGGACTTCAACAATAGCTACTTATGCGGAAACAATCTCGTAAACGGGTCCAGCATACCATAAAATCATATGTGTTCAATTTATAAAACAAACATGCATCCCCCTCGCGGGTTTAAAAACAATTAAAAGAATTTAATGCGAGGCTATGAACTCACCTTAAGCAAAATATCCAAATCAATCAACTTCAACTAATGCAAGAAACTTCACGTCTAACCGCGACCTATATTATACATATATAGCGGCACCAGGGACGGAACCAGGGGGTTCCCGTGGGTGCCCGGGAACCCCATTGATTTTTTCGATTTAGTGTTAATTTTTGAAAAAATGTCAATTTTTCTTAAATGCATGTTAAATGCACCCGGTCCATCGAAAAATGTTTCTAGTGTTACGGTTCAAAAAAAATTGTGCACCCGGTTATATTTGGTCCTGGTTCCGTCCCTGAGCGGCATGTGACTAAAAGTATAATAGATCATATATTACATACTTGTATGTATATACATATTACTATTACGTATATACAATCATGTACTAAAATCTTCAAGTGCGACGCAAAACAATTCACCTTGACGCACTTAACCATATTACAACATTTTCAATAAAGTTTCCATTTATAGAAAGTTTGCCGAAAGTAAGGATAATATAATCCGAACTTCATATTTCGTTATCAATTAACTAACATTACTAACCCTTTGCTCATTATAGACTTCATTAAAAATTTACTCAAGTTTGACTTTCAAAAGTCAAAGTTCGTAGTTGACTTTTTACCCTAAAAATTACCCAAACTTGACTCGGCCGTAAAACGTTCGTTTTTAGGAGTTACAAGGCCCACCTTATATCAAAACGGACCTTAGAACATCCTTTACCATTATCAAAAGCCTAATTTAGATTTCAAAAATTTCTCGACACGCCATGACCAAGTCAAACTTTCTGGTCAACAAAAGTCAACCCAAAGTCATACCAAAACTCATTTTTATCAAAATCTAACTATTCCAACATGTTTAACTAGCCTAAAAACATGTACCAAAACTATCAAACACATGTTCATACTTGAAATACTTCCAAATTGATTTTGCACTTGAATCATCTAGCTACAATCGTATACATGTAATAACATTCAATCAAATCAAGTAAACAAGTAATTAGGAGACTCACAAAGCTAGAACAAAGCTTAATTTTTGTTTCCCCCTTCCTTTTGAAATCGGACGCAAACCCAAGACCAAAACCAAAGCTTTTTCAACAAAACCAACTAGCTAATAACACTTATCTAACACTAGTAAACCTTCCTTTTAGATCAAAACCCCAAGAACACACTTGAATTTCTAACTTCTTGAAAACTTAGTGCATGTGATATTTTCTTAGTGGGAAATGTAGAGGATTGAACAAGGATTAATATGGTATAGCTTGATTGTAATGCATGTAAGTAAATAATTTTTGACAATGAAATTATGGTGGTGGTGGTGGTTCGAACGGGCATGAGGAGGAGGAGGACAAGAGAAAACAATTTTTGGCTAAAGTGTTAAATGGAAGCATTAACACCCTTTTTATATAAAGTAACTTTGGCAATTTGTCAATTTTAGTCCTTCCTTTCATTTAGTCCTCTTAAAACTAGTCCAATGTGTTATTTCATTTACTTAAACTCGACCAAATACTCGGGTTACACCACGTTTATAAATATTTTAAATCCGTCCCACTAATTTTACTTTAAAACGTTTAATAATAGTTAAACCTCGTAAAACACGACCTTTGAACATGGTTTTTACAAAAACTCGGGGAAACGACAAAAAACACAAAAATAACATAACCACGCTCTCGGAGCAATAATATAACCTTTTTCTGACTTTTTAAATGCAAAAAACAAATAGAAACTAAATCACGGATTAAAATTACCTTATCAGAGGAAATTTATATCAAACCTCATATAATATAGACGACTATAACTATTTACGTAACTAAAATAAGTATCTTAGCTAGGGATGGACGTTGACCTGAAACTCGGGTTGTTACAGATGGGGTATCTTTTGTTTGGGTAGTCATGTTTTATGGTTGTTTAGTCTTTATAAAATCTATGTTTAGGTTTGTAGTTTGTCTGCAGTATGAATAATGTATGGATCTTTTGGCTTTTGATGAATATGAAACTTATGGTGTTAATCTAAATGGATGTGTATTATTTTTTTTGTTAATGTTTTATGCTTATTCTTTGTGTATGCTGTGATGATCTTTGATTAGTGAAGGTGGTTGGTTTGGTTTAGTTTATGTTTAAAGTTATTTAAATTAAAGCTTGTATTAGGCAATGAATCAGGGTTTTATGTTTTTGTTTATGTGTCATGATTTAAGTAACTTATGGTCTGCAAAATCAGTTTATAACACAATGCAAAACACACTGCAAGTGTAAGTTGATTTCGTTGAAAGATCACTACAATTAAATATGTTTAAAAATCATCTCTGATACTATAATGCATTATGATTAATACTATAATGCACTAGTATTATTATTACAAAATACGTTTAAAAATCATCTCTAATACTATTAATTATAAACTATAATGTACTAGAACTAATGCTATAATGCACTAGAATTAAAAGTATAATTTACGAAGAACAAAAACTATAATGCAGTAGAAAATAAACTCTAATGCACTAGGAGTGAAACTATAATGTACTAGAAATAAAAGTATATTGAAGTAGGAATATATCTGCAATCCCACTAAAAACAAAGCAACTTTTGCATTTATGATCTGTATTTTGTAACTTTTTTTTACAAATGAAATGTTGTTAAAATTGAAAAATATTAGAAAAAATATTCAAAGTATTTACTTTGGAGTACTTGATCTCAACCCAAATCTTCTAGGCTAAGAAGCTTGTTGCTTTCGAGCAGCTTTTTCCTTTGGAGCAGCTTGTACCTCGGGCTTCTTGGATGCAGGTTCATTTGTACAAGTTCTTTTCTTATATCCTTCCTTACCTCCACACACATTAAAAGTCCTCCTCTTGGCTAGTTCTTCAACTATCACTTTAGCTACATGCTTCATTCTTGAAAAGCAACCCGTACCTTTAACTTTGCTAAGATTTGGATTTCCAATAAGTACATTGCCATGCTCATCGACACCAATCATAGCACTCATAACAGGTTTGCTACTCACTTTCGGAACCGGTGGTACATCAATTTTTGCTTGATTCAGCAACTCTTTCATCTTGTCTTTGTATATATGCAACTTAAACATAAACAATAACATAGACAATATTCTATCACATCATAGACAATATCATATAAACATAAACGATTTAAAAAAAGCAACAACCCACATTTTATACTAAATCATCTCTATGTAAATCCTTAGAAAGCTACTGCATTACAGTCACTATTCTACCACATCATACACAATAACACACAAACATAACCGATTTCTGAAAAAGCAACAAGCCACATTTTATACTAAATCTTCTCTATGTAAATCCTTAGAAAACTACTCCATTACGGTCACTATTCTACCACATCATCGACAATAACATATAAACATAAATGATTTCATAAAAAGCAACAAGCCACATTTTATACTAAATCATCTCTATGCAAATCCTTAGAAAGCTACTGCATTACAATCACTATTCTACCACATCATAGACAAATAGCATACAAACATAAACGATTTCAAAAAAAAGCCACATTTTATACTAAATCATCTCTATGTAAATCCTTAGAAAGCTACTGCATTACAGTCACTATTCCACCACATCATACACAATAACACACAAACATAACCGATTTCAGAAAAAACAATAAGCCACATTTTATACTAAATCATCTCTATGTAAATCCTTAGAAACCTACTGCATTACGGTCATTATTATACCACATCACAGACAAAACCTACTGAGTTACAATTCATTTCCTACCACATCAAAGACAAAAGAAGGCAAGCAAATTCAATTTTGTTAAAAACGACAAGCCACATTTACACTAAATCATTCATATGAACAACATAAGTAATCTAGTGCATTACAATTCATGACATACCACATCACAGACAAAAGCTGGCAAACACAATCAATTTCATTAAAACCGGCAAGCCACATTTACACTAAATAATGCCCATGAACGACGTAAGTAACCTACTGCATTACATTTCATTTCCTACCACATCAAAGACAAAAGTAGGTAAGCAAAATCAATTTCATTAAAATAGAAAGCCAATTTTACACTAAATCATGCTTATGAACAACGTAAGTAATCTACTGCATTACAATTCATGACCTACTACATCACAGACAAAAGCAGGCAAGCAAAATCAATTTCGTTAAAAATGGAAAGCCACATTTACACTAAATTATTCCTATGAACAACGTAAGTAATTTACTACACTACAATTCATGACCTACCACATCACACACAAAAGTAGGTAAAGACAATCAATTTCATTAAAACCGCAAAGCCCCATTTATACTAAATCATTCATATGAACAACCTAAGTTACCTACTATATTACAATTCATTTCCTACCACATCAAAGACAAAAGAAGGCAAGCAAAATCAATTTCATTAAAATTGGCAAGCCACATTTATAATAAATCATTCCTATGAACAACGTAAGTAATCTAGTGCATTACGTTTCATGACCTACCACATCACAGACAAAAGCAGGCAAATATAATCTATTTCATTAAAACTGGCAAGCCACATTTACACTAAATCATGCCCAAGAACGACGTAAGTAACCTACTGCATTACAGTTTATGTCCTAAGACATAAAAGACAAAAGTAGGCAAGCAAAATCAATTTCATTAAAAACGGCAAGCCAAGTTTACACTAAACCATGCCCATGAAAAACGTAAGCAACCTACTGCATTACAATTCATTTCCTACCACATCAAAGACAAAAGAAGGCAAGCAAAATCAATTTCGTTAAAACGACAAGCCACATTTACACTCAATTATACTGCATTACAGTTTACTTCCTACCACATCAAAGACAAAAGTAGGCAAGCAAGATCAATTTCGATAAAAACGGCAAGCCACATTTACACTTAATCATACCTATGATCAACGTAAGTAACCTACTGCATTACAGTTCATTTCCTACCACATCAATGATCATAGGAGGCAATCAAAATCAATTTCGTTAAAACGGCAAGCCACATTTACACTTAATCATACCTATGATCAACGTAAGTAACCTACTGCATTACAGTTCATTTCCTACCACATCAATGATCATAGGAGGCAATCAAAATCAATTTCGTTAAAACTG